>CM062295.1:743357175-743534188 GCA_031216915.1 Pictodentalium vernedei
CATGGAATGATCATTCAAATATGTAACAGACACTCCACCATCAGCTTCAGTCTTTCTCTTTTTTTCACAATTTCATCATCATCAGTTCTTCCAAATGTATTGACGGACATTTTCTTTAATTTTCTAACTAATTTTTTTTTATTATTTTATTTTCCTTTTATTTACTTTTTTTATTTCCTATTATATTTATAAGAAAAAATATTTTTTTCTCTCTCTCAATGTAAATCATTGAAGATGTCCTGAAAATGATGTTTCAAAGACCATCTCTTGAGAACTTAGAGACACAAGTGTACACAAAACACTTGAGCAGGGGGTTGCACGCATTCAGTATTGTAATAAATCAATGATTTTAAATAATCCATCAACTCTTTGGATGGTGAGATTCCATAACTGTCGAAATAATAATATCTTCTCACATTCTTGAACCACGCCACCCAATGTGTGCCTCAACCAAAAAACCACCCAGGTTCAAGATTCTGCATTCATCACCATCTCGTGGTTTTCTGGGCAATGTATCTCTGGAAAAAAACACTGCAGAAATGTTTTATCTTTAATGCTTTGACTGCATCCAACAGATCGATGTTAGACAGAGGTTTGTTAGGTAAGATGACAGCTTCTACCAATATGTTCGTATTATCCATTTTCCAATTTATTTTATAGATTAATTTATTTTGATATTTTGCAAATTCTTGGCTATTAATTGCCTCATTTATATTTCCTATGTCTTTATCATTAGTGTGCAATATCTTATCTTCTAGATTTTCTATGTCTTTATCAATCTGCCTTGTCATATAATTGTCCAATGCTTCTTGATTTTGAGGAATGGTTGACTTTGTTGAATAATGACCATGCTCTAACATGTTTATTCCATTTGATTGCATGATTCTCTTATTGTTATCAGCTGATAAAGCAATTTTATTGATTATTTCCATGTAGAGAAAGTGCTTGTCACATTGAATCATATTCATCGCCTCGTGGACATTTTTATAATCTTCAAATTTGATGTCGCTATTCGCGACATTTCTTTTGACACCTTTACATTTCTTAATTGTCTCCCCATCTAAGTGGTAAGCATACAGTTTCTCCTTTAAACCCACGAATTCTATGATCTATCTCCCACCTCTTTCTTGAATTTTCCCACCACCTTTTTATTCATACCCAAAGAAATGTTAGATTTGTGATTACTGGGATAATTGCTCATGTCGAACCATGCATCAATATCCAGAGGTATATATCAGTAAAAATCCTCTGTTTCTGTCTCATAAGCCAGACTATCCATGTCAGCAAACAACAGTTTGGCTTTTGAATCATAATTTTTCTTGATGTATTCATAATGAAATCGATACATCAACTGTTTGTTGATGTCTAAGATACACGTTACCAAATACATTGGTTTGTTCAGACATGTTTGTTTCATGTGAACGGCCACCAGATTTCCATCAAAGATGGTTCGATGTTTATAGTTTGTTTCGAATTGTATTTTCTAGCCTGACCATCCATCGCCACCAGACGAATGTCAATTCTTTTTTCTGATGTTTTCCATCGATTTTCCGTACTCACAATTATTCATGAGTTTGAAAAAATCTTTCTCGAATTCGGTCACGGCCTGTGTTCTCAGATTCATGTTAAGATCTATATACTTCTTCATCAAAGGCTTTCAAATTGGATGATGTGATGGATGTCGATTAATTTCATGCCATAATCTATGTAAAGCTATAGAACCATATTCTAAGGCGCTGTACATGTTACTGAGCTCGTGCAAATATACAAACAGAATATATACAGTATCTTACAGTCCAGAACATCACTTATAGGCTTTTTGAAACAGGTATGTTTTGAGATCTTTCTTGAAAAGGTTGACATTTGACAGTCGTTTTAGGTGTTCTGGTAAATTATTCCACGAGTGAGGACCAGCAAATGAGAGTGACCTATCTCCAAATGTCTTACACCTATGTTTTGGAACATGTAGCAGCATTTTACCACCAGACCTCAGGTTGTATTGACACACATTCTTGGTATTAAGGAGTTCTTCTAAGTAGGCTGGTGACATGTTGTTTTGTGTCTTAAAAACTAATAAAGTTTTGAAAATTATTCTGTACTTAACTGGCAGCCAGTGCATATCCCTCAGAACAGGAGTGATGTGTTGAGATTGTGATACCCTACATATCACTCGGGCTGATGCATTTAGTACCACCTGCAGGCGAGAGTACTGATATTGTGGAAGGTTGAACAGTAAGGCATTACAATAATCCAAATGTGAAGTTATAAAGGCATGAACCAGGGTTTTTGTTGAGTCTTTTGTGAGGAATTGTCTTATCTGTTTAACTTTGCATAGACCTCTGAAAGCCTTATTGCACATATTTGTAACATGTCTGTCCATAGACATGGTAGAGTCGAAGAAGGCACCACGATTACGTACACTGTTACTTGCACTGATGGCGGAATCTCCTACCTTCACTGAATTGATGTCAACTTTAGTGAGTTGTTGTGGTGAACCAATCATTATTTCTTTTTTTTCGCATTAAACTTTGTATTTATGTGTGTCATTTATATTTGGAATGCGTTTATCAACTTTATTGATTTTCATTTGTTCAGGTGCTAAAGGATAATCATTCTGCAAATCATGTAACGTTTCAGGATATTCTATATCCACGTCCAGAAGACAGGGATAATGTCTCCAATTTTCCAACTTTAAATTTCCTGTTGGTAGTGGATGACTCATGGCCCAACCCTATAAATTATTAGCATCTAGATATGTTATGTATTTACTTGTTTCTAGTGCATCAAATCTTTGGAATGTAGTTTTGACTCATTGAATCTATACAAACCATCCATGTAATCATAGGGATAGACTCCTTTCCTCAATATACTCTCCAACTGATGTTCATTTATTTTTTAAAGTGTGCAGTCGAATTTCTCCTTTCCTAAATTACAGACTAATTTTTCTAGACTGGTCGACATGAATTTAAAACTATCTATGAAACATATTTCTCTTCTGATATCGACTGCTGACATATCTCCATCTATTTTTTCATCTACGTCTATCCATTTTGCAAAAGATATGTATGGTTCATCGCTCTTCATGATGTCGTTTATAATTCCCTTGCTTACACTACCGAGGCTCTTCATGAACAGATGTCTGTCGTAACACACCAGATTATGAAATATCACCAGAAAGAACTTAGCATCTCGATATTTTAAATTGCAATTACTCTGTGCAGCACCTCAAAATTTAACTATGTAGTGATTGTGATCTTTCACTTTCTTGTATTTGGGTGCCGAGGTTTAAGTGAGCGATTCTTTACACATGTGACACTCGGCATGGCTCTTATAGTCTTTCGTTTGCTCATATGTGATGATCATCTTCACAGGAGTTTTAAATTGCTCATATATCTTTTTGATTTGAAATCTTTCACGAATTTTTGTGCCACATCGTCATCGTCCAACTGATTCATGTAGGTATATGGACACAAGGAATATCGATTGTCAAAAGAACATTTGATGTAAAAACAATAACCAGACGGCATGTGCTTCTGATATTTTTGGGTGTAACTCTGATGATCACTGGGCTGATACGAACTAATTTTCACTGTGAAAGATTCGAAATCAGGATACACCATAAAAGGCCCTCTCAGTCTTCTGTTGTGATGTATGAATTTAATGTAAGTGTGAGGTTTAGGCATGTCAATGACAACACATTGATCTGAGTTGCAATACTCCTCATAACTTTCAGCGATTCTTTGAAATGGAAGGAATTCAAACAGTTAACCCTTTACCTAACATGAAAAGCAGACGACACTTGGAAAAAAAATTCTTGAATAACTAATTTTTTTCATTTTTTGTCTCAAAAACATAGGTTATGACCCCTCATTGGAACGAGCTCGTCGAGCTCGTTCCAATGAGGGGTCACAACCTATGTTTTTGAGACAAAAAATGAAAAAATAGTGAAAATTAATTCACGATTTTTTAGAATAGCGCTGGCCGGTTTTGGCCATTACGTTGGGTAAAGGGTTAAAACCGAAAAATCTTTCTTTCTGATGTCCACTAGTCTGTGCAGACAATAATCGTCTCATGTTTTTGATCCAACAATAATGTTGATTATGATCTTTTGAAATTAATAATAAACTAATGTTTTTCTGATGATTTTCTTCTGTGAGCTTATCGTCTGAGGAAATATGTTTTTTTTTCAAATCGTCATATCCCAAAACACTACCGGCGATAGTAGGATTTTGAATTTCAAAATGATTGATGTCACATAGTTGAGTTGGACAATTTATTCCCGACAAATTTAAATCCTTAGAAGTTCTGACATATTTTGATATTCTATTTCTGTTCTTCTCTATGGGATATAAGGCAGATGTAACAGCCCATTTGAAGCATTGACTGTCTTCTTTATTTTCCACATTGATCACAGTTTTTTAGTATCTATGAAATAAGGCAATTTAATATATGAAGACGTTTGCAATGGATTGAACTTATCAATATGAAGTTCTAGATTCAATACTTCGCCAAATCCCCGATTGCTACCTTCGTGTTGATACTGTGCTAATGATTGTAACAATTTTTCTTTCCTATTGTCAAAGATATCGGATATAGAAGAGTCTTCCGTCATGGTTTTTGTGTGAGATTAAAAATGATAAGTTTTTTTCCATGACTTCACCCGTGTTCACATTGATCTTCTCCATCCGACACTTCAATACCATTTTCGTTTTAATACCATTGCCTTGCATTCGATGAAATAAATCCAACACGCTAGTTTTTATCTCGTTCAAGAAATTTTGGGGGTGAAACCTTTTTACACTTTGACATCAAATGTTTTGAAAAATCCCTTGGCAGCCTGCTCTCATTCTACAGGCGTGGGCAACAGTTGTTCATGCATGATTTTAGCTAGAATTTCTTTTAAGTCACAATCAGTCTTTTGCAAGTTCAGTCATCGCTGCTTTTCCAATGTTTGATATTTGATCTTCTTCTTTTCTTTTTTTTACTTTTTTATTTCCGCCAACTGAATAGGGATATTTTGCTTTCATTTCCTCTTTCCATCCATTATTATTTTTTTCATCTCATCACCTCCTCCAAGCATCGATTTTATCAACTACTTTTTATTTTGCGACTGTACACCTTTCAAACCCATCCAATGTGCTTTAGATCTCAATGTGACACCCTTTTCTCACAAGTCTCTCAGCTTTTATGACTCTGATCATTTGTGGTTTAGTTTTGTAACTCGACGAATTCTTCACATAATTTTTCGGTTGAGCAAGACAACACGTTTCCAATGAAAATGACATTTTTTAATAATTAGAAATTGTTTTTTAAATGCTAAAAATTGTTTTTAACTGTTTTATTTCCTATACATATGAAATACGTATTTGACTGATTTTATTTTCTTCGATAAGAAACCAGTTTTTCAACTTGGGTGACTTCTCACAATTTTTGAGTTGATTTTCTCGAGAAATCAACAAGAAATTCTGTTTTTCCACTAAGTTAAAAAAAAATTTAATTAAAGAGAATAAAATTTGAAATCAATGAAAAAATAATTTTCTATATATATAGAGGAAGTAAAAAAAAATTAAATTAATAAAAGATATTTTTCATATTATCTATATATATATATATAGGATATAGAAAAAAGATTCTTAAAACAAATGGCAATGGAAAAAAATCGAATTGACAAGAATCGCTTTATACAATGATAATAAAACGTTTTACTTGAAACCTAATGCAATCCAACTGAGTGATGTCAAAGTAATAAAGTTTGAATATATATGATAATCATAACATGGGATTAACACTGAATGATGATCAAGAAGATTTATTTCCAAATTTAGAAAATTTGTGTCGCAAACTCTTGAAAGAAGAAGGGGGAAAAATCAAGTAGTTCAGTCTGATCTGCGGAAAAAACAAAATATATCCGAAAATCGATAAAGGTATCGCAGATGGACTCAGAGAAGAAGCTCTAAACAATGTGAAAAAGTTAATGAAAGTAGGCATGATCATTCCACATCTACACAAAAACGAAGAGGGGAAAGTGACAGCTTGCATACAAATAAAAGATGTGACTTTGCAACAAAAAAAAATGGATAGTTATTTTTTTCATAAATAAATATTTATAATTTTTTAAATTTGTTTGTTTTCTTTAATTTATTTTTATTTTGATTTGATTTTCTTTTTGATTTTTTTTTTTGTGTAAATTTGTTGGGTTTTTTCTTCTCTTTACCTTCTCACGAATTGGATTCAAAATCATTCCAATATCTCTGCTTTCATTAACTAATTCAGGTGAAGTCTCAGTAAAATCTTTTTCCATACTCTTGAGATAATTTTGTTTGTACTTTCTGTAAGATTCCATCATGATATCGTAATATTTATCATATTTTGGATCATCCATTTTTTTTCATTTTTGTTATATTTTTTTTAATTTAGTGATTTTTTTTCCTCTCTCACAAAATTGGATATTCTCTATCCAGTAAATAATGCAAAATACTACCTCAATCTTTGGTTGTGAGATGACTCGCTCTCAATCAAAAATGTGAACATTCAAATTCATCGGGCCTCCATTCTTCTATACGCAACACCATCTCTGTCCAAATTCTCATCAAGGTGCATTTGTTGATCATATTTAATGCCGATATGAAACACATGGCAATCGCGAGTAGTAGGAGATGCGGTTTTCGATATCAATTGACTGGAGGTGGTTTGGAGGTGGTTCAACCACCTCCAGAGAGAGGAGTCAAAGGAGGTCATGGGGAGGGGTGAATGAGGTATGGGTGCAGTCATATTTTTAAAAATACTTTTTTTATTAGTTTTAATTGCTATGACGTAATCTCCAACAATTGAAAGGAGTTAGCAGATAATTTTAATTGCTATGATGTAGTCCCCCAACAACTGAATGACGTATGATCGTTTAAATGAAATTTTAAAGTATTTAAATGGCATAACAAGCTGGTCTTCAATATTTATTTATTTATTTATTGGTGTTTAAGGTCACATATTTCTGCACAATGGCTAATCATGACCATGACAGTTTTATAGGTGGAGGAAGCCAAAGTACCCAGAGAGAACCACCGAGCAACGATGAGCGGCTGCCAGCTCCCCAACATCGTAACTCTGCACTGCAGCACAGGTAGTGTTAGACTGGTTGAAGACATGCGCGCCATCGGCTTTCAGTACGCCTTAGTACACGGCGTCATCATGCTCCACTGTGCATAATTAATTTTAAATTAAATTTAATGGCGTAACATTTATAAATACCAACAACTGAAAAGCTGTTGCTCTTCAATAATTTTCGTTAAACAATCGATCAAATGGATAATTAATTTCAAAGTATTCTTTTCAAAAAAGTAGGGGATATCCAAACTGATGTTGATATTTTCGGAAAATGGTATGGATATGTGTGACTGGACACATCAATATGTTACTAAGTTTAGTGTGGGTCATGAATGTCACCAGCCCACGAAAACTTGTGTGCGGGTTTTTTGCACGAGCGTCGCATTAATGTCTGTGGGGTACGTTTTGAAATTGTTATTTGTGCTGGATGGGCTTTTTCGGAGGTCTCATCGTTCTTTTCTTGGTATAAACTCGTTTATCAATAGTTTCTGGTCGAAACGTAACTTTTGAGGTATGCGAAGACTGACACATGACGAACGTTTACGTGCCATTGGCATGTTGAAAGCTGGCAACAGACAGACTGCAGTGGCTCAAATTCTCAAAGTTACTGAATCGGTGATTAGCAGGTTGTGGTCATGCTACCGTCAGACAGGCAATGTTGAAGACAGACGTCGGTCAGGTCGTCCAAGGGCGACAACTGCTAACCAGGATCGTTTCATCCGAACCACAGCATTACGTTGCCACCATCAACGTGCCTCAGAAATTGGACAGCAGCTGCACCGAGCAACAGATGTGCGAGTCAGTGGTCAGACTATCCGAAATCGCCTACACAGCTGGAATTTATACGCTCGACGACCTCAAATAATTCCACGTTTGACAGAACGTCACATGGCTACAAGGTGTAATTGGTGTGGAGCACGACAGCGCCGGGACAATCGTCGGTGGAGCAAGGTCATGTTTTCTGATGAATCGAGGTTCACTCCTGACTTTCACGACAGGCGAAACAGAGTGTGGCGGCTGCGGAACCATGACGTAACCGTTAGACAGCACGATCGTTTTGGTGGTGGATCGGTTATGACAAGCAGAACAGCATCACATGTCATCCAAGGGCGTATCACATGGTAGTACTACCGTGACAACATGTTAGCAGCTCACGTGGTGCCATTTGCGCGACGTCACGGCCGTCGATTCATTTTTCAAGATGACAATGCAAGAGCACACAGGGCCCGTGTCACTACAGAGTTCCTCTAGGAGCAGAACATCACTACTCTGCCTTGGCCAACACTAAGTCCAGGCCTTTCACCAATCGAGCACGTCTGGGATATGCTTGGCAGGCGCCTACGACACGGCCAACAGTCCCCTACCAAGGGTCGGTCTATTTGCTTCAAGTTCCTGAATTGCAGTAAGTTCCTGAATTGCAGTAAGTAAGTAAGTTCCTCGGTGTGCGCGAAGATGTTATTAATCCTTTCTTCTTGATACTTAATTGGATTTTAGTGTTGTCACCAACATTAGTCTATTGTTAATGATTGATATTTTTTTTTTTGGATTACATCCATTACTTTTTTGAATGAAAAGTTTCAGTGCGCCGAAGGCACACAGGGACAATGTGGGACTTCCCTTGCCACCCACAGGTACTCCGCACAAGCTGGGAAATCAAAATAAATTTATATCCGATAGCATTTTTGGATCTAGAAAATTGGAATATAAATATTAATGTTAATATTTATATTGTATTATGGGGGCACGACAGCATCGATCCAAAAATGCTAGGCTATCGGATATCAATTTTTTAAATTTTTTTTTTGATTACTCAGCATGTGCCGAGTGTCTGTGTTGCGACCCGATTAACTTTATTTGCTTATGAATCCACAGGGGGGGGGGGGGGTCTCCAAAATACCAGACCCCCCCCCCCGAACCTCAAGAATCTCCCACCAGACCACCGACTCCCTACTCCCTTCTTCTAAAATACACTTGTGCAGTATTTTAGTTTTTGGTGAAATATTTTCATTTCCTGTATTTATCCTTTTTGCTTGGTCAGGTGGTCATTCAAAGGTGTGTCGATTTACCCAATACTGCCCATTGCATAAACCCGGTGGATTTAAATCAGAGTGGGGGGCTGATACAAACGTAAGTAGTGTAGGGCGGATTGGGACCCTATGGGAATTTACTATAAAAAAAATTCTACGTTAATTTCCCAATACCTATTAGGTTTGGAAGGGGGGGGGGAAGACTTGGGGACCGTATGGAAATTTACTGTAGGAAACAAATCCTACAGAGTAAATTCCCATAGGGCCCCAACACATGCATTTACCAGGTAATATTTACACCAGTAATGAAAATCGTTCCCAATTTATAGTGGAACTTACGAAATGCGTTCACCACCAAACACCAAACAAAGATTGAAAAGGCTTACCTGGCTCTGGGACCAGTGTACATTTTAAATAAATAAACATATGAATAAAGATATAACAGCCCTTTTAGGGGGTTTTGGATGTGTGAGAGTTTTGGGGGGTTTTTTGTTCCCTCTCATCACCCCGTCATCTGTTCTATCTGAAGGCAGACCAGAGGGCCAAGGCTCAGCATCCACTCTCCCTTATAGGCTGATGGATGACTCCCAGCTATTAAAAACACATATTGGTGGATTTTTTCCTTTTTGTAACCGTAAATGTTATGAGTAATATGCTGGGCCTGCTCCCAAACCAGCGACTGTTTGGGGTTCTTTTTTTTCTAAAACAACCATCAAACTGCGGTTTCAGTATTACCATAAATATGTCTCCAAGCAAAAACAGAGCAGAAGTCTTATAGTTATGCACAACTCTTAGTCACCTTCCAGTTCGAGGTTCTCAGGGATCTGAACCCACTACTCTACTACCAGTGCGCACTCTCAAACCTGATAAGATTACTGGCCCTCGCTTCCGACTCTCGCAGATTTATTAGCAAAATAAAGTTATTTGGATCGCAAGGGATTTCAATCCCACATCATCCCCGTGCGCCTTTGGCGCGCTGAAACCTTTCATTCATCTCCCGTGGATTCAAACGCAAATAAAGTTATTCAGATCACAAGGGATTTCAATACTACATCGCCCTGTGTGAGTTCCTGTGTTCCTTCAGCGCGCTGAAACTCTTCATTCATTCAAATAAATTTGTGGCCCTCACGGATTCATAAGCAAATACAGTTATTCAAGTCGCTAGGGAAATTCCCTGTAAGAATTCATACAAATAAGTCATTAACGTTGCGAGGGAAATCCCACACAAAATCAATGGATGAACTGAAGTCAATAAAAAAAATCAGCTATTAACAATAGACTAGTGTAGGTGACAATAGTGTAATCCAATAAAGTGCCAACAACATAAAGGATTAATAACACCTTCGAGCACACCGAGGAACTTCCGAAAAGTTACTTACTGCAATTCAAGAACTTACTGCAATTCAGGAACTTACAGCAAATAGACCGACCACCCTACCGATGTCCAGGAACTCGCCGCTGCACTGCTTAAAGAATGGAATAACATCAGTCAAGTTGATATTGGACGTTTGGTGAGGAGTATGCCACCCGGATCCGCGCTTGTCTCGCGAACCGAGGAGGATTTACAAGGTAATGAGGTCTTGGACTGAATGTGGTAAATTCTCTGACTGACCGTCCATGTCTTCTACAGCTTAGTGCGTGGAATGTGGAATGTGTGAGTGTCAGACACCCAACTGTCGCTGAAATTATTCACCAGATGTCACAGTGCAATGCCTCACTTGTCTTTTTGATGAAAATATAAATATATTTCTTCATATATCTCACTTTTATCAAATATCCCCTACTTTTTTGATAGTATAGTTAAATTTGTTAACAATTATTTATAAACTCTTCTCAAAATGTCATTTCTTGAAAAACAAAATGGCACAGCATTTTGTGAGAAATACATGTATATGGCATGCTTCAATAAAACAACGTTGGAAAGTGTCAGAGTGCGTGTATGGGGAACATATTGTGTTTTTGAACAACGGATCACCTATCCCCTTTGTTTTTATACATTTAAACATCAGTGAAATTTAAATGGCGGAGGCATGTTTTTTTATTTTCTCATTCATATGGTCTGTGGCTTATAAAAACACCTCAGGTGTGTAACAGTTAACAAGTTCCACTGCTTTTTTCTTATAGAAATTGACAAATCCACCATTTCTCTCAAAGGTGATGACAATAATTACTTTTAATTGCTAAACTCAAGTAAAAAAGAAAAGATGCTAATATTAAGCTGATAACCCCTGCGATGAAAATGTTTCAAAGGAAACATCCATGATAAATTGTTAACCAGCCAATAGAAAGCCACGCCCCTTTGAGATTGCCCTTGTAAGGCTCAGCCAATCAAAGCACCGGAAATCGTCACGTGTTCAATCACGCACTCATCAAATTTCATTTAGTGTTTCCAATTGCAACAGTCAAGACTGAAAGTAAATATGAACAGAATTTCATGTTCCATTTGTGACAAGACCTTTTTGGTTGTCTCTGCACATATACATATTAAATGCAATGGATATTTACTTTTAAAGGGTTTGATCAAAAAGCCAATTGGAAAAAATGTGAGGCGTGCCCATCCCACCATAAAGGTTTTGATAAAAAATCCCACCTTTATCCAAAATGTTTTTAAAAAACATGAAAGAACTGCCATTCTATCGCAAACGTTTTGACCTTTACTGAAAAATTTATAAAAGTGCGAAAAGGCTCCTCCTCTTCCGTCATACAAGTTTTCTGCTTTTGGAGAAAATCAGAAGTTCTTCAGTACCCTCCTTCCCCTTCCCCTACCTATCCTCCATGGGAAGGGGATATGCAACTCTGTATTACCCACTGAAAAATGCGATGTAGGTGCAGACTAGGGAAAAATAACCTCCTCGAGCAGTAATAAAGAGAAGAATGCAATGTTTTTTAGCACTGAAGGCATGCAGGGACGGTGTAAGGGAAGACCCTTTCAATCCTCAGCAATGATTGTTTTTAAGTTTTTCATATCATGTCTAGGGGTGGCGATGGGGCGAATGGCTAGGGTACTTAGTGACGTCGGTGCCTCATGCGGTTTTTCTTTGAAGGAGTGAGCAATAATAAATGCAGTTTTAACAAGCTGAAATCCTGAATTATAGGTGATGAGTTAGTAGACTTGTCGCACTTCGAATAAATCACACAAAGTTTCACCACCTAATCATCATAATTAGTTTGTTATCACTCCAAATCGACATATTTTCTATAATTTGATCTTGTAAAGATATAGATTTTTTTTCTTCTGAATCGGGTATGACCAGTGAAGTTTGTAATGCTTTCTTATGTGACATTTGAAATTTATGCAAAATTTTCCCATATTTAAGTTCTTTCTCACTTACTGATAACTCTGTATTGTCTAACACTGATAATAAATTATTCTGAAGTTGTGCAATATTTTTAATTTGTGGGGGAGGTGGTAATCTAGGACATTGGGCTTTTTCATTTCTAAACCATTGCATATCTTCTAATAGTTGATAAGATACAATAGCCATTTTTTCATATTTTACTGACTAACTTATTTCCAAGATTTGTTGCATGTCCAACCACTGGAGCAAGTAATCCAAGTAATGGTAAAAAAACACCTTTTTGATTTAATATTTGTTTTTTTTCTTTTTTAACAGAAACTGATTTATTAGCAAATGTTCTTAGTTCTTCACGCTTCAGATACAGAGATTATTACAAAAATCTGACAAACAATTAATTAATTCTTTAGGTGCATTCTTATTATTTCTCGTTGAAATGCTGGAGGAGTTTGGCTCGTTGCTAATAACATCCCACCATATTTTTTTCACTAAAGGAATTTTTTTGTTTTTTATTTTGTCTCACCATCCTTCTCTATCAGTATCTATAGATGAAATGAAATGAATAAAATGTATTGCTATTTATATATGTGTGAAGAGTGCACTTTATTTATTAAAAGATTTTCACTTAAAGTAAGATCTTATTCCACGAGTAGGTTTAGGCGAATTTAAAGCTGTAAAACCTGTCATTGTGGGAATTTTTCTTTCAATGGAACATACTCTGTTTTTGTACAGAATGCATTGGTACATTTTCTACACCATATTTTGTTACTTGCACTACATGTGTTAAGTTAAGTGGTAATACTTTTCTTTGTTTTTGAAGATTTTTCACAAGTAATGCTTTTGTTTTTCTACACTTGGTAGTTGGGGGATTATGAGGTGTGATTTCAAAATTTGTGTACATGTATTTAGATCCTACCTTTCGTTGATTTTTTATCTCTCTATAACTTGATGAATTACTTGATGTTTTTTTTAGACTTTCTTTTCTTATTTGTTTTCTTCTGGAATGCTGATTGAAATTTTCTGTTTAGTTTACCATCCCTTTGAATTAAATTACAAATAGTAACACCACCAAAAAACCTGCCACCACTAGGTTTTAAAATAATGTTCCATTTTGATGCAAGATGTACTCTCTGATTCACAAGTTGTTCAAGATCTTGTTTATCCATTAGGTTAAAGTTTGTTTTGGCAATTTAGTTATTTTCTTATTAAGTATGATTCTACTTGCTAATGTAAACCATTTTAAAATTTTCTTAAATCCTTTCTTAAGTAATTTTTCTCTTTCAAATGGATTTGTCTAATGACCAAGTTTTTCCAAAGAATGTATGAAAGAAATCATGATGATGTGTACTCGTAAACAGATGTTTAAACAATTGATACAAATATCATAACACTATCCTTTTTATAGTTTTGTATAAATGATCGGTCCATGTTCATCTTGTGTTACCCACGGATGATAAATATCAGTTCTTAATCTCAATGAATCAGGAGTTCTATAATGAAAATCAATTAATAAATAACCATGATTGACACTCGTTGCATTTCAATGAGCTGAATTTAAATGTGGCAATTGAACTTGCTTTTCCAATACTTTAATTTGGCCTTTATCTCTTGTATTTTGAAAATAAAATCATATAATGTGCAATTATTATGGTATGACTAGATTTAGATTGTTGAAACATGTACTGAGTTATGTAAATAACACTTGCATTTCCATGATGTCCTTTACGAGTAAACCATAATTTGATTTTTTATTCATCTTTATCTCCTAACATATCGAAAACTACAAGATGTGGTATACTGACATCATTAACATTGTCAAATTCATCATCAAGAATACCTTCAATGAATTTGATGTCTTCACTTTCTTTAAGTAAAGTATAAGTCTTTTGCCATTCCTTGTAACACCAAGTGATTTTTTGAGGTACTATTTCAAATAAATTGTGCTTTATATCAATCAGTTTTGTAACAAATTCTGTTTTACCTGAAGCACTAGGTCCTGAGATGAAAATATTACAGAGATTCTGAGACAATAAACAATCACTTGATGCCATAATTGTTTTTGAGAGAAATATTGTATCACTAACTTATTTATATACTACTTTCTTCCATGGTTTCCTCGTACTGCTTTGAGGGAATTTTCCATAAACGTGGTTTTAACTCAAGTATGGCTTCTGAAGAATCTATTCTTTGTTCAATTTGTGGTACACATTGTTTATATAAATAATCTAGGATTTGTTCATCATAAATAATAAAATCCCACATAACTCATCCAAATATTTTGTAAATTGTCTTTGTAAAAAGCATTCATCATGATAAGTGCATTACAAAATTCAATATATATTTCTGTTTTTTTCTAATTGTTTTTTAATAACATCTTTTGTTGTTGCTTGGTGACTAGGAGTAATATGCTGAAAAGCATATAATAATGCCTTACATGTGATCTTGTTTTCTAAAAGACATCTGGCCTGATCCATGGTTGAAATTCAAATGTTCCATTGACATCATATGTGCGGGGTATTTAAACCTTAAACCTGTATGGACATGTATCATATTTATTTACCACATAACGTTTTGTGTATACAGATAGAAATGTTTTGGTTTGCGTTTCACTTCTGACTTGTCTGTTCTTGTTACATTTAATTCTATGTGTGTATTCAATGTTTATTTTGTAATTCTGTCTGTCTTGCACACATTCAACCATATGTTCAAAATTGACTTTTTGAGATGTTTCAAAATCTAATATAATCCCTTTGACTTTACATGAAATGTGTATTTGTCCATCTTTAATGTATTTATAGCCATAATATTTAGGACCTAAACCTACATATTCAATTATTTTTGCATCTGGATATCCATATGTTCATTGACCTAACCTACTACTTATAATTGTTGGATTCCAAAGTAATGGGTTATGTATATAAATGCAACTATCTGTATCGAGATATAATGCCTGTAATCCTCCTATAACTTTCTACAATTCCAAACATGCATATGCTGTGACAAAAAAGCTATAACAAAATTAATTGAACAGTGAGGCTCATACATTTGTTTTGTATCTGTTTAATTCACTAAACTAAATTGATCATGGTCAAATATTTCTGCATGCTTAATGATGATATTTGGGTCCTGAATCAAGTCAAAATATTTGGATGCACTATATATGTACTCCGTTTTAGTTTTGACATTATTTTGTGCATTTTCCTCCCATAAACAGTTTAACATGGTTATTGCAAATGATCTTTTTCCTGGATTTTTTTTCAATATCTTGTAATTTTATGTTTTTGATGTCTGCATAATCTTTTTTAAAAGTGGCTTTATCTGTATCTGTTTTCACCCATTCTGAAGACCCTCTAGCTTTTTGTTTCATTTTTAAATGTTTATTTGTGTAATGTTTGTAAATTTCTGAAGCCTATTCCTCCCAGTGCCAAATCTGCTAATTGTAAAGTATTTTGTACTCCATATACATTCTTTTGTAAAACTTTTACATTTACTGAGTCCTCTATAGTGTCTTAAATTATGTGTATCTATCTTTTCTTTTGTGAGTATTTTTGGATGACCTACTGGATATTCTCTGTGTTTATTAACATACAGATAAGGTGAACAAAAATCTATGTACTTTATTTCAATGTTTGAACTTTGATCTATTTTATGGTATAATTTAATGGCATTTGTTTTCCCACCAAATATTGCTTCCCGTGGTTTAATTGGATCCATGTTTGGAAAAAATTAATTGAGTGCTGTTTTTAATTCAGAATCTGTTTGCATAAAGTGTCATATTTATGTTCCCATATCCTTTTAACAGTGTACCCAAGTGACTTCAAATGTAGAGAGTTGTGTAACATTTTAAATTGACTGGGTTTTTTTGCATTTCTGTCTGGATAACATTTTTCACATTCATGCCACATACATCAAAAAAGTTCCCAAATGGTCTTTGTGGAATCCATCTGCATAACAATCTTCTATTTTAACTTCCCACCATTCAGTGCCCGTTGTATGTGTATTTGTTCTTCTTGTGCAAGTAACTGCAAAAATCTGATTGCCTTTATATGGTATTTGACTGCAGATGGGTAACCTATGACTGAAATGATGGCAGGTGTGTGTTCTGGAATTGAGGTTTTTCTCCAAGCTTTATTACAGGCATCAGCTGAAGTAACTGCTTCTCTGAAGGGATCTATTCCGACACTATCTAAAAATGTCTGTCTAAATTCCCCACAACCTCATCATAAAATATCTACATCTGATCGACAGTACATTTCCATTTCCTTTTAAAAGTTAAATCTAGCATTTGTGGTGAGTTTTTGATTATACCATTTGATGAATTCTTCCCTATCCGATGGAGACATAGCATCAGGCAAGTACAATTTTGCATCTAAATAATCACCAATATAATTTTGATAAGTTTGTGTATTTGCCAAATGAGGGAAATAACCTTTTTCTAATTCAGTCAAATGAAATGTTTTAGGGAATTTTGCCAATCTCATTGAAAAAAAAACTTAAAGAATCAATTAGTCTCACACCATAAGTTTGAAGTAGAATAATTTTGTTTCCATTCATAACAATTTCTGGAGTTGTGGTATCATTGTCAACAAGATGTCTTAACACAAATTGTCCATCAAATCCCCTTAAATTATGAGCAATAGCTGTAGTCCCTTTATGTTCTTTATTGAAAAGCCATTTACAAAATTCTGCTAAAGTAGACTCCCCTTTAAATATTGTTTCTCTTTGTCCAAATTGATTACGTGAAGTACATTTGTGATCTTTAGGTTTACAGATACAATCTGCACAAGCACAAGCACTATGAGCAATACAGAAATTTGAAATGTGAACTCTCGAGTCTTGAGTGTTTTCAGAATCAAAAGATACAAATGGAATTTCTGGTATTGTGTCATTATCAGGTGATGTGTATTTTGGAATGAAACATTTATGTTCAGAATTTACTTTTTGCTGACAATATTTACATTTTTTAAACCCCTTACAAATGTGTTCTCATTTCTTGGGTTAACCTATTACATTTTTTACATTTTTGCACTAGTTGACAAATAGTTTTCTGTTCTTTCCGTTTTCGTAGTGATGTGATTTTGATAACATGATGAACTTACAAACTGTCTATTGCAACTGTAACAGGTCATGGGGTGTTCAGGAATACATTTTGATGGGGCATAGCAAACACAACCAAATTTGCACGTGTCGTTCCTTATATCTATAGCCTTGATTGCAAAGTTCACAATAACAGTTGTACCTTAAAAATCCTGTTATGGTGGCAACGGTGTCGAGGAGCTGGTGGTGGTGGTATTTATGTATAACTTTGCTATCCTTTATAGTTTTCGGTGGTTCAAATAAGAAATCAGTTTTAAACTGGCCATGAATGTTGATGACATATTCTGGAGAAAGGAGATCTTGTATTTTATAATACTTCTCATATCCACAAAGGGTATTATAATCAAGCCCTGCTTTGTCCATCAATGTCGTAGCTTCAGTTTCTTGAAACTTCACTTTAGAATTTTTTATTTGTTTCCATTTCTTTTTCCAAAGTGCTGGCCCATCTTTATCAACATGACACTTTCCTACCACAATGGACCATGTGAGACACATGGAATCATTAACATTTTTAATTTTAACAATACTCTGTTTATTAACAACCATTTATCAGCTGAGTCAAATTTTGCTTTATATCGTCCAGACCCTTGTGGTAAGGAAGGGTGTGTTATTTCTAAAGATAATTTCCCATCATGGATAGTGAAGTTATCATTGGATTGTACAACTTTTTCAATTTCATCTGACACTGTATTACCAGTGATAGAAGATATTTTGTTAAATGGAATAAATATACATATATCCAAACCAGGGTGATTCATGGATACTCTCATGTGGTCATTTTCTTCTGTCATACATTCATCTTTAATCTCTGCTAACATGCCGTCACATACTTTGGATAGGTTTTCAAATGGATTCTTCTCATCAAATTCTTTAAATATTATTGTATATACATGGGATTTTGAATGGCATTTTCTTGATGTTCTTAGTATCAGTGGATGGATTTTATACATTTCTCTTCCATTCTCTAATCTTCGTCTCTAGCTCTCTCTACTAGCATCCTCTGTTTTACTCTCTATCTCGCTGTTATCTTCAAATTTTCTCTTCATCTTCTGTATTCTCTTGTAAAAATCAGTCTTGACTTCTTGATCCTGCAATATGATCATCAGAAGCCGGGAAAGAAAAATCTATAGTGAGTGAATCAGAATCAACCACTACTTCAACAGATCGTGATGAAGGTTTACTGAAAAATATTTTAAAAGCTATACAAGAAATGAAATCTTGTCACAACCAAGTAGTCCTAACAGCAGCGAAACTAATAGTACCTGTGGAATTCAAGATGGTAGACGAGAATCCAATACAAATTCCACAATGGCAAAAACCTGGACCAAAACCATGTAAACGACTTATTACTACTGACACACAAACTGAGGTTTTTGAAGAGGAGAAATCGGAACAGATAAAAAAAAACACTCACTTCACTACCCATCATGAAACATGTTCATTTCAATGGAATTGGAAGAACAGAATGGATAAGTGAATACATTGGCAGAATTTAAAAAGCCCTTTCCAGGTCTACCCAAATGATTCAAAAGAGAGGCACACACTTAAAAAAAATCAAGTCTCAAGGAGACACAGTCCCTTTTTTGATACTTTATTTATTCCTTATGTTCAACCAAGTGGGAGGGAGAGGTCAGTTTGATATTTTTGTTTGATAAAAAATCTCACACTTGACTTTCATGGGGAAACACATTTATTTAAATCTTGCTTTTATGCCCAAGCAACGTGGGATGGGTGAGGACCCTATTTATTTATTTATTTATTTATTGATGTTTAAGGTCACATATTTATGCACAATGGCTAATCATGACCGTGACAGTTTTACAGGTGGAGGAAGCCAGAGTACCCGGAGAGAACCACCGAGCAACGAGGAGCAGCTGCCAGCTCCCCAACATCGTAACTTCGCACTGCAGCACAGGCAGGGTTAGATTGGTTGAAGACATGCGTACCATCGACGTGCAGTACGTCCTTGTACACGGAGTCATCGTGCCCCCACGCGGGCAATGGAGATGAAGTGTCTTGCCCAAGGACACAACGCGGTTGCCGCAGGTGGGATTCGAACCGAGGACCTCTCGGCTTGCAGCCTGCACCTCTACCTACTGAGCCACCACGCTCCCGGTGAGGTCCCTAAGACATTTTTTTGTTTGATAAAAAATCACACACTTAACTGTCACACTTTTGGGGAAAGGACCAATGTATGATGAGATGGTACTCTTTTTAAAAATTTGTGGGCCCTGAGAAAGGCCAGCGCAGAGCCAATTTGATTGTGAAGTTTCACCCTGTCAAGGAGCGGTGTTGAGGCGATCTCATCTCCTCTTCAGTAAAGCATTCGTTTTCCCAATTTTCTTCTTGTTTCCTGCCAAACATGGTTGCCTCGTAGACGGCTGTTGGGTATTCACAGGGTTGCTTTGGTCTGTTATGAAACTGGATCTCTCCAAACGGCCGTCTCACCGCCACCATCTCCGAGAACTTCTCCATCATTTCTCTAAATTCATTCTTCAGAAGGGTTGAACTACACCATTGGTTGAGAGCTAACAGGAAAACTTCATTTGTCCTCTGTCTTCTTTCTTTCAAAAATCTTTCTGTCTCTTTTTCTGCATCTTCATCTGTTATCTGTCTAATTTTTTACAAATCCATGTCGACGAAATAATTCAGCTCGAGTTTGCAGTCTTATTCTTACTCCTACGACGTGATAGTAAACGTCGTAAAGGATTGATTTTCTCACGCCTTATAATCCAATATCACGTGAGCGTTCTTTGGAGAGGTTTTGATCCGAATGATAGTTTGTTGGGTATAAAAAGCAGTGAACATTTCATGTGCTCATCACTTCTTCCATGAAAAATGAACGTACAGTTCTCTCTCGATCAAGAAGTTTACAGAAAGTGGAAGAAAATATCTGATGAGGAATGGAATAAGCGACTGGAAGAACACAAAAGAATAGAGAAGGAAAAGATGTGGCGAAGACAGTAATCAGACGATTGCTTTGGACATATACGCCGTACCAGTCATTGAAGTATACTTGTCAGGAGAGCCAACAAATTATTTACAAATTGGAATGGCGTGCAGGGATAAGGCAGTTCTTAGCAGCTCGTGGTTATGAACTAGAGGCGTACTGGGTTAAAAAGATTGATCTGTATCCTGATCTTAATTTCCAACCTGAAAGAAAATATAAAAAATGGGAGGTGAAATTCAATAACCTATTCCCGGATTTGAGTGAATTCTATGACTCATCCTAAAATCCAAGTACAGGTTAGTGAATTTTTTTACCCTGACATACATTCAGGATACAAGTTAATCTGATTTATCCTAATTCCTCTTATCTCTAAATTTCGTTTTCAGAGTGTTGGCATCACAAAACGAGTATCTTCAAAAACTACCTCCGTGGAGGCCCTTTTCAGGACCAACATATTCTCAAAAGAGTTTTCTCAATCGCATTACAAGTTTTTTTCTAAAAACAAAAGTCTCAGAAAGAGAGATACAGTTTCCTCGCACATTCTGTGAGTGATTGTTTATATTGAATGATTGTGAGTTTCCTAAAAACAAGTTTGGAATAAAATGTTGCAATTACACCAGAGTTCCTCGAGGATTGTCTATGGGAGAACAGTGCTACGAGGCGAAGGCACATGGGCGAACTGATTTAGCATTGAAAGCTCGGATAGACATGTGTTCGCCCAAATACATCCAGGTTTTGATGTACTTTGACGAAGTACTTTAGCCGAACTGATTTAACACTGAATTTTCCAATAGACACTTTTTACGCCAGAATGTCATCGGTCGATGTATCCTGATCTTAACGCTGATGGCACTCTGGCGGAAAGAAAATGTCTATGGGGAAATTTAGTGTTAAATCAGTTCGCCCAAAGTACTTCGTTTAAGTACATAAAACCTGGATGTACTTGGGCGAACACATGTCTATGGGAGTTTTCAGTGTTAAATCAGGGAGAGCGGTGGCTCAGTGGTAGACGGTTGGACTTCTATGTTGGAGTTCGATACCCGTTCGGGACGCCCCGCGTTGTATTCTTTGGTAAGGCACTTTATCCTGGTTGCCTACATGGGGGCACGATGACGCCGTGTACTGAGGCGTACTGCACGTTGATGGTGCACATGTCTTCAACCGCTGTAACCCTGCTTGAGCGGAGATTGAACAGAGTTAGAATGTTGGGGAGCTGACAGTTGCTCGTCGATGTTCGGTGGTTCTCTCTGGGTACTCCAGCTTCCTCCACCCGTAAAACTGTCACGGTCACGATTAGCCATTTTGTAATAAATAACTAAATAAATAGAGTTAAATCTGTTCGCCCAAGTGCCTTCCCTTAATACTTCTATAAAATCTCCACTCGAAATGTACTGAACGACAAGGCGAAGATGTGCAGAAAATTTCGTTTTCGCAAATATCTGAGACCAGCGATCTTGACACTTTTACAATTTCCTATGGAAAATTACATTGAAGAAAGATCGTCTTTTTCTGTCTCACTTCAAGTTTATTTTCTATTTTATTTTCCCCCATTGGATTAACCTTAGCCGAAATACCAGCTCAGGTGAGAATTGACTAAGTCCGATTTCAGCTGAGCCAGACAATGTTTCAATGGAAATTCCCACTGTGAGCCAAAAACGCATTTCTGCTCAGCCAGAATCGGCAATTTCTATCTACTCCTAAGTACACAGCGCCAGCGTGCCCCCACGTGGGCAATCGGGATTTACGTGCCTTGCCCAAAGGACACAACGCAGTTACCCCTGGCGGAGATCGAACCATGAAGCTTCCGGTTTAAAGTCCAGTGCCGTAGCCACTGAGCCAATGCGATACCTAAATATTTCGTGAACGGTCGTCGATTTCCTCTTAAAATGGTGAGACAAACGTTCGAGTCAAGGTTCATATGACATTCTCCGGAAGTCGAATGAACAAATCGTAGCCTGCAGATCTGTCTCCACACTTAACAATCAGTCTCGTGGCAAACCCAACAATAAGATACGGAAGCGTGGAAAGGACATTTGGTCGCCAATAATTATCTCGATGCGGCAAGTTAATTATCGCGACGAGATCATTAACTTGCCGTGGTGAGATAATTCATTCGCCGCCGCGAGATAATATCTCGCCACGGCAAGATAATATCTCGCCGCCGCGAGATAAATATTGGCAGCCAAATGTCCCTTAACCCTTTACCCAACGTAACTGCCAAAACCGGCCTGCGCTATTCTCAAAAATCGTCAAATAATTTTCATTATATTTTCATTTTTTGTCTCAAAAACATAGATTATGACCCCTCTTAGAACGAGCTCGTCGAGCTCGTTCCAAATGAGGGGTCATAACCTATGTTTTTTAGACAAAAAATGAAAATAATTACTTATTCAAGGATTTTGTTTGCAAGTCGTCTCTTGAGTTCTATATGTGCCTACTGGCACATAGAACACATTGGAACTCAGGGGACGAAGTGTCGTCTGCTTTTCATGTTAGGTAAAGGGTTAAACGCTTCCGAACATTAGATTTTCCAAGAGCAAGTTACGTCGCAGACCTAATCGCCCCTTTGAGCACACAGTGACAAAGTCGGGAGTGTGTGCGTGGGGTGGGGGAGGGGAGGGGTATAAAAATGATGTACGATTCAACTGTTTGTCCACTCCAGTCCTCTTATACTTTCTTGTGTAGTTTAACCCTTTACCTAACATGAAAAGCAGACGACACTTGCAAAAATAATTGTTGAATAACTATTTTTTTTCATTTTTTGTCTCAAAAACATAGGTTATGACCCCTCGTTGGAACGAGCTCGACGAGCTCGTTCCAACGAGGGGTCATAACCTATGTTTTTGGGACAAAAAATGAAAAAATAATGAAAATTAATTGGCGATTTTTGAGAATAGCGCTGGCCGGTTTTGGCCGTTACGTTAGGTAAAGGGTCAACAAAATATGGTGAAAATAAAGGTAATGTGTGTAAGGATATAGTCGGGGATTTACGTTTCATTTTCATTTAAAAAATCTATTCGCCCAACTTCTTTTCTACCGATTTTCTCAAAACTGATGAGAAGTAACAGCATGACAACTTCAAACACATGTTATTAGGAACTTCCGGTGAAACCACTTATAGTGCTCTATATATTTGTTGTCTCAAACATTTGTCAGTTCAACTTCACCCACATTTTCTAAAGATGTACCACGAAACTTGGTGAGAAATACTACTCTTCAATGTACTTGCGTATATTATAGTGAAATTCTAATCAATCAGTTTTCACGGAAATGGACTTCTTTTAATTTTTTTCCCTGAAGATTCAGTTAGGGGCATACTGGGCCAAGAAAAGATACCTGGAAAATGCACCAAGGGGAGCCCAAGACCCGTAAAAAATTTGGATTTTTTCCGAACTGAACGAACGCCGTTTCCTTGCATCTGCGCGATCAATGGCAGTCAACAAAGAGGACATTTCGATGGCATTTTTATGTTATATGCATCGTTCATTCGGCAAAAATGGCTCTACCGGGCGGTGGGGTGGGGGGGGGGGCATCGAGAAGACCATAGTTCGACCCAATCGGAGAAAATTTTGATATTTGAAGCTGAAGGAACATTGTTTCCTTCCATCTGAGCGACCAATGGTAGACTAGACTGCTGATATATTGAAATGTCCTATTTGTGGACTGCTATTGGCTGGGCTGCATCAATTTTAGGGCCACCAGGGGGAACACAATAGGGAGCCCACTGGGAATTTTCCCGGTGCACCACTGTATTGCCTGTCAGTCCCTGGATTCAGTACTAAAATGCTTATCTGATCATCTTTTCGGTCTTGCTCTAGTAGATTTTCGTTGTAACGCAGCTTGTATCCGGGCGTACCTCATTTGGAGTAGTGGGACCTCGGATGTAGCGTAATATCCCGGTGTTTGGATGATAATGTGATTTTTTATGATTTTGCGCATGTGGGAGCGTCGCCGTGGTAAGCGAGCGTGTTATTGTAGCACCGCCGTGGTGATGGGAGGTGTGTGTGTGCATGTGAAACATGTGTTGTTGTGATCACACTTTTAGGAGCAGTCATTTAAGGAGATAGAAGCCACCATGTTAGAATTTCGAAGGTAGCACAAGGATGTTATGAATGAGTTGACGTAGAGTTGGAGTTACACTCAAGAGACAAATTTATCAATTTTATTAACTTGGGTAAAATATCAGTGTGTTCGATTAGATGTGAGTACTCTGTCTGTACTTTGAGGGCAAAGAAACTCTTTATGTTATGGCCGGAAGCTTCTATTGATTCACTCGAACTTGTTTATGCGGTCACGTGCTCTTGTGATGTTTTCAGTTCAATGAAAGTTTAGTTCTGTCAGTTTGCGTGATTGTGATTTTTAACCACACCTATGAACGAAAATTTCCACATTGAAGGGACTTTAGACATGGACTTAGTCGGGTACTCGATTGTGCATTGCACTAGTACTGTACAATGATTGACCAGGGGCCAGTACTATAAAACGATTACATTTGTATTTTCTAGTTATGACTTTAAATGGGTTAAATGAACCATTAGCATTTTCAAAGATCTGGCAGTTTGCCAGTTGGCAAATTGCCATATCTTTTAAAATGTTAATGATTCATTTTAGTCGGTTATATTAATAGGTACACTCTAAAAT
Organism: Pictodentalium vernedei; assembly: GCA_031216915.1. Classification (NCBI taxonomy): domain Eukaryota; kingdom Metazoa; phylum Mollusca; class Scaphopoda; order Dentaliida; family Dentaliidae; genus Pictodentalium; species Pictodentalium vernedei. The sequence continues at coordinate 743,382,288 of CM062295.1, forward strand.
CGGTTGGGTTAAAAATCAACCCAAATCGACTGGGTTGAGTGAATATGAACCCAAATTGGGTTCATATTCACTCAACCCAGTCGATTTGGGTTGATTTTTAACCCAACCGATTTAGAGTGTAGAAAACACAATTCTACAAAATACAATTGTAAAGGTTTTACAGTATTGGCTTCTGGCAGGAAGCAGGACACAATCGCCCAAGATAACTGCAACTGATGAGTGATTGTCCGACGCAAAGTATTATTAATCCCCGACAATCGTTTTTTCCACCAAATTGCGCTTGGCCTGTTTGGCAAGTGCCACCTACATGATGATACATCCCACTGTTGAATCAGATTTGATTTACGGCGCCCGACAGCTATGGAGCTCACTATTAGTGCACATACGATTTCTGAACTAGGCATAAAATAAGTCAGCTATTTTAGATATCCAGGTGCATTTAGGGCATGGGGGTAACAGAGGACATCCAAATGCGATCACTATGAGCTCACCATATTGCCTAATCAAAACATCGGCCCACAAGACGTTATATACTTTTTAGGTTTGCTTACCCTGTGGGGCGTGCAACTTTAAAAATTATACATCACTATGTGGGGAACGGGGGGGGGGGGAGGTTGAATCACATGATGACATGCAGACATAAAATGGCCTTTCTCTCAAACGTTTAGAAAATTCCTGTCCCACTACAGTAATCTGATGATTGGAATATCACGCTTTGTCTGTCGGGCAATGTCATCCAGACTTCAGGCAAGAGTTTGTTATACCCCCATCCAATCTTTTGGGTACGTGACGGCCCTGAGACCCACACTGTTAAAATTTACCATTGAAAACAAAAGTACTGGCAACGACCTGCCAGTACTTCTATTGTAAAATGTTACGGTAAAGTATCGCATTAAACTACATTTGGCAATGCCAATCTATTTTTCGTTTCGATCTTGGAGCCAAATTGTGGAAGATATATTTGGTTCCTCTCCATTACAGGAGGAGACTGTTGATTTGACACACAAAAAGTTGACCCATCTTTAATCTGAAGGTCAAAGTTGTTAATCAGTCTACCTTAAACCTTTACCTAACACGAAATGCAGACACTTGCAAACAAAATTATTGAATAACTAAATTTGTTCACTTTTTGCGTAAAAAACATAGGTTATGAACCTTCATTGGAACAAGCTCAAAGAGCTCTTTCCACTGAGAGGTAATAAGCTATGTTTTTGAGACAAAAAATGAAAAATTAATTAAAACTGAATGGTCATTTTTGTGAATAGTGCTGGCCGGTTTTGACCATTATGTTGAGTGAAGGATTAAAATTGACCCTTTGAAACAAGGGAGCTTTCGAAATGGACGGCGCCACCCCCACCCCTCCCTCTACACCCCGAAAAAAGAAAGGAAAAAACGAGAATTAAAGAGTTGAATGCGTTCGATCTAAAAGAAAAAAACACTTTGCTCCACTGTGGATGAACAATTCTGTGTAAGTTTTCTTATGATGAAACTCTACGTAGAAAAGTCAATATCATGATATTTACGGCAGACGTATTGGCAATTGATTTGCAGTACTTGTACTGTATTTTAACAACCATTTTTAAGGCGTAAGAAAACACCCGTTAGTACTTCTACACCACACATGGCCCTTACCTTTGCCAATAAATTTCTCTCATGTATACGAAAAAAAGGCAGTCGGTACGTGGAATGCGCAATAAACAACACAATTCACTGATACGTTAAGAATGTAGCATTATGTAGAATTAAATTATTAGGGCACATATTCTCTCCACAATCCAATTAATTTATCATTCGTAATGAGTAGTGTTATGAAGGGGGTTTCATTAAGAAAATGGGGGTGAATGGGTTACTTTTACCACCAATTAACTCTGTTATTAAGAGAAATTAGATTGCCAGTAAACGCAAAGCATATGGTTCAAATTATATTCATTTCACAGTGTGAAGTGGCCAAAAGAAAAGCTGAGGAGTTTTTTATCCTTCTCCAGAATGTTCACTTGAATATTCTGACTGGATGTGATGGTTAACACTTTTGACTTTATGAAGTGCATACATATATCTTCAAAGAGAAAATAATCTGGTAAAGATGGGTGTCTACTGAACGTGTTTTATTGATTTTCTTAAAAAGGGAAGCGCCGGTCACACGTCAAGTCGTGGTTCCCGAATGATCTCAGATGAATGTAGTAATTGAAGGCATTCTGAAGAGTTGTCGTAATCCATCTATTCTTGATGCCGACAACGAGATATCAAGCCAGGGATGCGGGCCGAGCTCAACGAGCTCGTTCAATGAGGGGTCATAAGCTATGTTATGGAGACAAAAAATGAAAAAAATAATGAAAATTTAACGGTGATTTTTGTGAATTGCGCTGACCGGTTTGGGGCGGTTGTGTTAAAGGGTTAAATTATGTTTTTTTTTAATTCTTTCTTCTGCACGCCATTTTCGCCCACTCACGCTGTATTCTCGATCATGCCATTTGCCATGCTTTTTACTCCTATTTCCTCCAAGCTCGTCACATATTCATCTTTATCGAAAACGGCCACCAACGTCAAAACGAAGCTGAATTTCGCCATTAAATAAAACAGCTTCCATATCTCTGTACTCTTCAACAGTATTCTTTTCAAACTTTGTAGTGGCATCTTATGCCTAAACCGTATATAACAATCGCTTCATTACATTGTCGACAACAACAATCTCTTTCTCTGACGTCACTGATATTACGGTCGAAAAATTCAGGTGTGGCCCAGGTTTTAATAAAGTTCATTAAGCCCCGCAAAGTATATTTGGTCATTTTTTTGTAAATTTGCATGTGGGCGGGCGGTTTTGTATGTTGTAATTATTTCTTTGCCATCAAAAGTTCATGTTCTTGGTTTGTTTTATGTTTTAGGCCTCATAATCTACAGAACAGAATGAGTTGTGATGTATTTCGTCCCTTCAGTACAAGAAGAATTTGCAATGCTAAAGCACTCAAGAGACAAATTTATCAATTTTATTAACATGGGTAAAATATCAGATATATTTTTTTTTAAGTTTGTATTGGTTATAAAAAGAGAGCGTGCGGCAGCCAAAAAGACTATGCGAGGGGGGGGGGGGGCGAGAAACAGATTGTTAAACTTTTAGGCCTTATTTGATAGAGCATTGAAATATGAGAACTCAGCAGTACTTCTACGTTTTCAGTCTGACGTCCAATTCGGCCGTTATAATGCTAAAATGGTAATTTCCGAAACCGTTGCCCTTTTCAAACTCTTCAATGTCTGGGATCTTTGGCATTACTGGACCGGTGTGACAGGAATGATAGTCCGTAGGAAAATTAGTCCCTCTGGACTATTATTCCGCGGAATTATAGTCCTAGGTCTAACATTCCTAGGAATAGTAGTCCGGTGGACTACTATTCCTAGGAATGTTAGACCTAGGACTATAATTCCGCGGAATAATAGTCCAGAGGGACTAACGTTCCTACGGCCTATCATTCCTGTCACACCTGGGTTGTTTTAGAAACTGTTAAATAATGTATGATGGATGATCAACAATTGTGCACGTAAAACGGTTATTGTCCGCTAAACATGCCCTCGATCTTTGGCTCGTTGCGATGCTTCTCTTATCGGAAGGAATATTGGACAATAGGTTCTTGTCAGATCACCGAAGTTAAGCAACATTCGAGCCCGGTTAGTCCTTGGATGGGTGACCATCTGAGCGATCGATTCGGACTCCCGCGTTGTGTCCTTGGGCAAGGCACTTAACCCCGATTGTCCACATGGGGGCACGATGACGCCGTGTACTAAGGTGTACTGCACGTCGATGGTGCGCATGTCTTCAACCAGTCTAACCCTGCCGGTGCTGCATTGCGGAGTTTCGATGTTGGGGAGCTGGCAGCTGCTCGTCGTTGCTAGGTAGTTCTGTCCAGGTACTCCGGCTTCCCCCACCCGTAAAACTGTCACCGACACGATATGACCTTGGATGTTAAAGTGTCGTTAAACCCTAATAAATAAATTGGACAATCCTTGTGATTCTCTGAGTATTCACCAGATATTCGTGACATGAAATATTTGAAAACCGTGCCAAATGTTTAAGGTTAAATATTTTTCGCAATTCGGCCAAGTAACGAAAGGATTCAGGGCAAAACCTTCTCGTGGAGTTTGTGCAATGTACGAATGGATGCAACATGCCCTTTTAAATCGAAAAGATAGCAAAACATTTTGGGCCATGGCTTTTTAAACAGACATGGTGCAAAAACGGCCAAATTAAATTTTAATCGCAGGAAGCTGCAAATTGGCTATTTAACCCTTTAAACCCTGATGGTATGTTCCATGTCACTTCAATGGGAGGAGCTGGAAGAGTCCATATTTATTATTTGGGGATAGACCAATTAATATTTTCAACGTACAGCCTTAGGGCTGCACGTTGAAAATATTGATTGGTCTACCCCACACTTTAACTCAGCAGCCATCCTACTAAATAAAAGTATGACATATCTTGTTTCTGGGCCGGAAAAGCGGTGGTTTAATGGTTAATAGCAGTTGAGGTCTCAAACAAGAGGTTGAATTTTTTTCAAACTCAGCTTTCCACTCACAGTGTCATTGCCGCCAAAGGCGTAGCCTCATCTCTTTGTGATTGGCGTCCCTAAGAAATTGTGAATGATCCTGAGACAAACCTTCTCATGAAGTTTCTGTAATGTTAGTATGTCGTATGTTATGAGTACGACATAGTATCTCATACGCAAGGGGGCGCGGTGGCTCAGTAGGTAGAGGTGCAGGCTGCAAGCCGAGAGGTCCTCGGTTCGAATCCCACCTGCGGCAACCGCGTTGTGTCCTTGGGCAAGACACTTCACCCCGCTTGCCTACATGGGGGCACGATGACGCTGTGTACTAAGGCGTACTGCACGTTGATGGTGCACATGTCTTCAACCTGCACTGCCTGTGCCGCGGTGCAGAGTTCAGAGTTACGATGTTGGGGAGCTGACAGCTGCTCGTCGTTGCTCGGTGGTTCTCTCCGGGTACTCCGGCTTCCTCCACCCGTAAAACTGTCACCGACATGATATGACCCTGGCTGTTAATGTGTCGTTAAACCCAAATAAAAAAAAAAATCTCATACGCACGACATCGTATCTCGTTCGCACGGTTTATTTTATTTTTTACACATCTCTCTAATAGGCTTTCGTGTACGTGTGAGTAATAATTCCGATGAAACTCTAAATTTCCGAAAAAGCTCTTATCCCCACATGACCACTCCCTCCCTCCGTATCTACCCCAAGTGAGTTTAGGGTCGACAAGGGCTGAGGTTTATCAACCCCTGACTTATCACACGCCTTGCGTTTTTACAACACACTCGACTGCAGCATCATCCTGTCCCGCGAGAGTTGATTGTTTAACCCACATGTGTTATTTTGCACGGATCGCCCGGAGATATACTTGGATGTGTAGATTTACGTCGTCCCGCCCGAGTTCCTCTGAATGCATAGAGTACGCACACTCTGCATCTCACGCACTCGTAAAACATTTCATATATCTTTCAAATCAAGCGATTAATCTAAATATATATGAATGTGTGGTAGTTTTTTTTATCCCAGATGGATGTCATCAATCGGCCGGTGCCAAACGTGTGCTAATATAATTAGTGTTTTTAACAACAGTTAGAAAATGTTAGAGGTGCTACCTAATGCCATCTGCAAATCATTAAGAAAAAAGCAAGGCTCGCACGTTATCTAATTGAAATAGTGTTAAATATTATGGATACCCAAAATATCAAATTGAAGAAATTTATGCTTGTAGGAGTAAATAAACACCCACGCTCTGCTAAGACGTTTCCCATTTGCAAACGATTGAAGAACAATGGCCTATTTTCTAACGTGCAGTGTGTCAAACTAAAATGAATAATTTTACTTCATTTCCAAGAAAGAATTCACGCACCATATCGCAAAACAAGGAAGCAATCATTTTTATTTTATTATTATTTTTCTTTTTTTTTGTATTAACGCTTTAAGCCCTGATGGTTTTTTCCATTCATTTCAGAGCAATCAAGTGGTAGCGTCCAGACTATATTCGTTACATGGGTAGACCAATCAACATTTTCAACGTGCAGCCTTAGGGCTGCACGTTGAAAATCTTGATTGGTCTACCACACAATTTCGCTGAGTATCTATCTCCTTTATAAATTCAGGTGGTATCACGATCCTGGACCGGAAAAGCGGTCTTTCAGTTTTAAAGGGTTAATTCCCATGAACAATGAAACCGGAGACCCATTAACCATTTGTCAATCAGGCCGACCAAATAGAATCAGCATATTCACTGCTTTGTTTATTTCATCCCTCGAGTACATCTAGGCGCCATCTGCAAAGCTTTAGCGCCTTGACGCACCCAGGGGACGATTTATTTGTTATGTTATAAATACTAAAGAATTGAGAACACAATTGAGTGGTGACCAGTTAAGTGGACCATTGTAATGAATAGATATACCGGGGGTTAATTTGTATAGATGAACTAAATATCGTCTTATCTACAGCTGTGAATACAATATCTAATAGTGGTTTTTCACTTTCTGTCTTCTTCGTTATCGAGAGATTAATATTATTCTTGAGTGGAGATTGGTTGGAATGGGGAAATCTCATCTGGTAGCATCTGGAGATTGGTTGGAATGGGGAAATCTCATCTGAGAGGGTAGATATTTGACCCAGATACGAGGCTTGCCGGTTTTGTGGGCCAAATACCTTTCTGCGAGGGTAAGATTTTCTCATCCCACCCCACACCACTAGAGGATGTTTTTTCTCTCACCACACCCTCGTGACGTCGTCGAACTCAAAATATTGCGCCTTCGATGAAAATGTACTGTCCTGATGATTGATCGCAGAGAAAACTGAATTGCATATAAGTATTGAGTATCAAAAGGTTCCTTGTATACCAAAACTGTACTGTTAGTTACATAGTGAGCAAATGACCGGGTACGGGATGGAACCTCACCTGATATAAAACCTAAAGACCAGGTACCATCCCATACCTGGCCACTTGCTGACTATGTTACGAATTAGCCCACCGATGACCTTCGGGAATAAGGTTAATGAAAAGCAGAATAAAAACGAACAATTTTACATACATTTACTGCCATTACCACATGGAGTGGGTTAACAAAACACTTTTAAACGTTCAAAAAATCACTTTTAATCTGTTGAGTAAACTGTAAAGAAAATGTACGCTTCAGCCAGGGGGGGGGGGGGGGGGGGCACTAAAAATTTGTAAGATGTGACGTCCTATTTTTTATTCGGCTCCCTTTTACACTCACCACCCTGCAAATTTTCTACTACCGTTCTCAGACACCCACCCCACACTCTCCCATTAAAATCCAAAATAAACTTATAAACTTAGTAGACACAGCTGTCTTTAGGGGGTTTTCACAATGTTCTTAACCCTTTACCCAACGTAACGGACAAAACCGGCCAGCGCTATTCTCAAAAATCGCCAATTAATTTTTATTATTTTTTCATTTTCGAGCTCGTTCCAATGAGGGGTCATAACCTATGTTTTTGAGACAAAAAATGAAAAACATTAGTTATTCAATCATTTTTTGGCAAGTGTCGTCTGTTTTTCATGTTAGGTAAAGGGTTAAACTGGTACCACCAATTTAAACCTCTGTGGGATGCTGTGGGCTCCAGTCTACAAATGACAAGCTGTTCATTATCAGGCTTGGCCAGAGCAGGCGTACATATACGAGAACAAATTTTCATTTGAATTGTTCCCAATATATTGTCTGCACATTTTCTACATTTCGAACAAGACACCCACCCCCTACTAACGTGTGACATTTTCCCAGTTTAAGCCCAATATTCTCACATATAAAGCCTCCTGATGTTGTATTTCTGTTAAGCGTGTGATGTACAACATCATCTTTAAGGTTTGAAACACAAATGATGGTATATATTAGCTGATATATTGATATATTTTAAAAAAAAATCAAAAAATTGCACAAGTTGGAAATGCACATTTTTGGTGCACTCAAGAGACCCACCCACCCCCCACGTCACGTCTTGCAATTTTTTGGTCCCCTCCTCCTCCCCCCCCCCCCCCCCCCCCTGTTTCAGCATAAAAAAATCGATAGAATCATAAAAGCAACAAATAATTTTTGGGACTACAAATAATATTTTCTGTCCATTTTTAACCCTTTACCTAACATGAAAAGCAGACGACACTTGCAAAAAATATTCTTGAATAACTAATCTTTTTCATTTTTTGTCTCAAAAACATAGGTTATGACCCCTCGTTGGAACGAGCTCGTTCCAACGAGGGGTCATAACCTATGTTTTAGAGACAAAAAATGAAAATATTTTGAAAATTAATTGGCGATTTTTGAGAATAGCGCTGACCGGTTTTGATCGTATCGTTGGGTAAAGGGTTAAATATTTAAAGTTTTAAATCAATAAAAATACTGTACTCTAAAAAATATTTTGGTACTTACTTTCTCTTATTTTGTTTTAATTCAAATTTTGAAAATTCGAAACGAGTAGAAATGCATCAAAATAGTAGTGGCGGCCACTCACTCGAGAAAGATAACTCTTGGTCACTGTGTATTAAAGTGACAAACACCGTGCACGGAATTTACCGCCGGTATGCACTTGATATTCATAGCCAATACAGTTCGAGAATATGTCAACAAATTGGTCACAGGTGGGGTGAACTTAAAAAAAACAGCGTTAGTTCACAACAGGATGGGGGTTAACATATTGAAACAAGTGTTGGAAGCTGGCATTTCGGTGGTGACAACACTTTTGAAATTATGATTTCGATTACATTATGTGGCGTTTTGTGGGAGAAAAATCATTCTTGAATGCCGTGGTGGTGGGATGGATAACTGTGACAATTAAAGTGAAGTTGGACGCCATATTTGATGACAAAATGCAGACGATGGTGAAATCATGAGGCTAAATATTCAAATGAGGATGCTCACATGAATTGAGTAGTATAGATCTTTATCTATTGACTAAAGTGATTTTTTTTATTTGATTGGTTGATAGATACGTGGTATGAGACCATATTCATTGAAACCCACGATACGTCCGCCCAGCCACTGACAAATTTCCCATACCCAGTGGAAGCCTCGTTCCGAAATCTACAAATTGTCCATACCCCGTAGAAGTCAATAGATACATGTAAATTTGTTATCCCATGTCTGATCACGGCCTGCACTATTCGCAAAAAATCGTCATTCCAGTTTTACAGTGTACATGTATTATATTTTAATTTTTTATCTCCAAAATATAGCTCATGACCCCTTATTGGAATGAGCTTGTCGAGTACCCTCCAATGTGGGGTTCATAAGCTATGTTTTTGAGACAAAAAAGAAAAATAGAAATTTAATAATTTTTTTATACTAGTCATATCGGCATATTTTCACAAAAACTCTTTTGCACAAAAATTCCACAGAAACCTGTACGGCTCAACAATGGAAGATAAAAGATCTCATGCTGTGTGTGTTCACACATGAAATAGATTGTACTTCTAAAACGGAAAGTCAATAGATAAATTCGTTACCCCGTGTATGATCACGTGGTACGGGTTTTTACCTACCCGAAGCCAGCCGTATCCCATTCGGTCTTCGGCCTCATGGGATACGGCTGGCTTCGGGTAGGTAAAAACCCGTACCACGTGATCAGAAACGGGGTAACTAATATTCTCACCCAGATATACAGTACAGTCGCCGTGAACTGGTCGTAATCCACGCGTGGGAAATGATGCCCACGCATGCGTTTACCGGGCAATAAAAATTATCATCCGCAAACTTTTGATGAATGAATCACCGGGTTGTACCCAGTGCTTCATAAATTAAATTTTTGATGATTTCTCCCATAATTAGTGTTTGGAATTTAATATTATTGTGTCTGTGGAAATATTGCCCACCTTGCCCACATTGACCAGTCCATTGCGGCTGTACTGTATCAGACGGGACACGCGTATCTCAATATGCGGGTGGTGGGAGATAAAGTTGAAATGAATTTAACTCTGTTTGGCGAATCATTACTGTGATGATACTGTCGTTTTAATGAAAGAAACTCACGAGATCTTCTTTGTTGCTAATCTCCATTTGTGCACTACCAATGGTAAGCATACCAGCGTTACTTTGTTTTTGTCGTGTGACTCCAAAGACAATCTGAAAAAGGGATAGTCGATAAAAGGTTAGCATGAAAAACAGGACCTAGCGAATATCAATTTTCGAGTCCAATCGCATCTTGAATAAAAAAGATTCAATCGAATCGAATGGACCCTCAAATCGAATCGAACATCGAATTGATTCGAACATCGAATCGAATCCAACCTCGAATCGAACATCGAATCGAACATTGAATCTAATCGAACATCGAATCGAACATTGAATCGAATCGAACATTGAATCGAATCGAACATAGAATCGAGCATAGAATCGAACATTGAATCGAATCGAACATCGAATCGAATCGAACATTGAATCGAACATTGAATCGAATCGAACATCGAATCGAACATTGAATCGAATCGAAAATAGAATCGAACATTGAATCTAATCGAAAATAGAATCGAACATTGAATCGAATCTTAAATAGAATCGAACATTGAATCGAATCGAACATAGAATCGAACATTGAATCGAATCGAACATTGAATCGAATCGAACATCGAATCGAACATTGAATCGAATCGAACATTGAATCTAATCGAATATCGAACCGAACATTGAATCGAATCGAACATCGAATCGAACATTGAATCTAATCGAACATAGAACCGAACATTGAATCGAATCGAACATAGAATCGAATCGAACATTGAATCGAATCGAACATCGAATCGAACATTGAATCGAATCGAACATCGAATCGAACATCAAATCGAATCTCTGCGCTTTTCATTTTGCAGATATTGCTACTTCTTAGAATCGGAAATACTGGCTCAAGTATTAATTTATGAAACGACGACTGTCTGATAGCCAATTCAATCAAAAAAGCGGAAGACTTCTGAACGGAATTGAAGTATCAAAGTAGTTTCGGAAAAGGGAACCTTCTTGAACTATTCTTCAATCACCAGGTCTCCTCTATAGGAGACCTGGTGATAGAAGAAGAGTTCAAGGGGTGATATTTGGTTGTTTTTTGGAAAACATCTCGACGATTTGAAAATTACCGAATCGGCGCAAATCATTGAATCATCGAGACGTTCGAATAGAATTTCGAAGCATCGCAGGGCTCCACTGAAAAAGTTAAGGTACACATCTTTCACGTCGTGTTAATTTCCATTTTGTACAGGCCTGTGAAGTGCTGATACGAACCGCTGCTCAGTAAATTGGATCCCATATACACTCAAATGTTGACCTTGGAGGCGTAAAATCATATCAACAGGCAAGATCTTCAAATCTTCTGTAAGAAATAGGAAGGATGGCCTTCCGTTCCTCCCTCCGATTCCATACTTCATGGGAGTATCTCAGTTGATAAAAGTACAAAAGTTTTCTTCTAAATTTTCATTTTGTCCATCTAATTAGAATATTTTCAATTTTGGTTAAAAACCTAAGGTCCTTAGAAAATATAATTGGTTTATTAGCGCTCTGCGCTGATGTCAAACTGACAAAGCTTTCAGCAGCGAATATTTCCCATGATGCAGTTTGATATTTAACCAAATATACCTTGTTTGACAGAGCTCAGTGAGCTCTGCCAAACAAGATATAATTGGTTAAATTCATAGTTAAACAAGAGAAAAACAGAATGATTGGAGAAAATTATGTTGCACAGCCAGTGTGCTAGGGGTTTATAAAGGCGCCAAACTTTGTTAGTGTCGTCTGCAACTCAGATGAATTTGTGGATGGCATCAATGTTACCAACACTTCGCATCCCATTCGACGACACATGACTTAAAACCTGTGCTGATCTCATTCTGAGCAAAACTGTAAAATATGTCAATGCACCTGAAATCACAACGCGGGAAAAATTTTCCGCACGGTAAATATACGCGAAAAGTAGGGTTTAGACCTCGGCTAAGATTGTCGCATAAATCAAACAAACGTGTATGCACACACACTCGACTCATTTTATTTGCACTCAGGGAGAACAGAGAATAAACAGCACAGTACCCATGAGCCTGCTTAAGGAAGTTAGTTTATACCTCCGAGATAGAACAGGGCACAACTATTTACGTAGACAACAGACAGAGTATGGTTAGTGTTCTCAGTTGAGTCTGTGTGTGAGAGAGTAATGTGTTCGATGGGGCATATGTGTGAGTGAGGCCTTCTATCTTCCCGATTTTGTTAGAACCTAAACAAACTTACAGACGAGCGGGCTTTCTCTTGCACAGTGGAGTTGAGGTGGGATCCAGCATCGACAAAACCAACACCATCTTATTTTTGTGGTGTGTGTGAGCTAAATTCTGAAAAGTCGATATATTGTGCCACCCCAAAAAAAGTTTGAAAGTTTTGAAAGTACGTTAATGAAGTTGATGTAAACAAAATCTTCCATGCTGGTGAGGCGAACAGTTTTTATCAAGAAAGTATGATGGGTCATTTTACTGAATAATGTGAGAGCACGGTGGCTCAGTGGTTTCGGCATTGGACTTCAATCAAAGGGTCCACTGTTCGATCCCCACCAGGGGCAACTGCGTTGTGTCCTTAGGCAATGCACTTAACCTCGATTTCGGAAATGGGGGCACGGTGGCACTGTGTGTTAAGGCGTACTAGACGTCGATGGTGCACTTGTCTTTAACCAATGCTAACCCTGCGTTGGGGAGCCTGACGGTTGCGCGCCGTTGCTGGGTTCTTCCCTCCGGGTACTCCAGCCAGCTTCCTCCATCCGTAAAACTGTCCGACACGAGGTGACCCCGGCTGTCAAAAGTGTCGTTAAACTCCAATAAATAAATAAATAAATACTGAATAATGTTTTCGATGACAGTGTTTAACTTAGTAGAAGTACCATGATGTTGAAAACGACTCAGTCCAAGGAAACATCAGATATGACCCAGGAATGTCAACTGATTTTTCGAGCGGCATTGTTTAAGTGTACACATAAATACCAATTAAATAACCAGTTGCATTGAAAGAGAGATGTTACGAAATGTGTTTATATTTCTAGCTCATCATTAAATGCTGTCGGTGACGCTTCTGCTTGATGTGATCGCAACAAGAAGCATGCTGTCGGGAAACATCCACTGAGATGTCTCAAACAACAGAGACCCAACCATCCATGAAATTGCCGTGTTTCATCTAGAGTTGAAACGGTTAAGGGGTTTCCTTGATCGAGTAATCACGTGGACCTTGGTTAACCGATTAATCGCTTGTTCAAATAGATATCTGAATAATTCCCATACCGTTGATGATTTACAGCATGAACCTTTTAGCCGACATAACAAACAAAACCGACTAGGCCTGTATACAAAAAAATCTCCATTCAAATTTATTATGTTTTCAATTTTTGTCTCAAAAACATAGCTTATGACTCCTCATTGGAACGAGCTCAATGAGCTCGTTCCAATGAGGGGTCATAAGCTATGTTTTTGAGACAAAAAATTGAAAATGTTTAGTAATTCATGAATTTATTTTGTAAGTATCGTCTGATACTCACAATGGGTAAAGGGTTAAGAATGGCCATTTCCAGTTACTGATACAGTATGATGATCATGCAAGTAAACAAGTATGTCAGCAAGTAACTTGCATGCTGTCTCATATAATTGATGTGAGTCAGTATGACAATGTTTGCCTGTTTTGGAGCAAGTTTGTTCCTTTGCTGACCCATATAATACAGGAGTTCAAAAGTAACGGTTAATCGATCAATTACTTTTTGGATCGATCAAGATGTTGATCACTGATTAATCGATTAATCGGTTAACCGTTTCAGCTCTAGTTTCAGCAGTAGTTTTCTCAGGGTATCTGGGCCAAACACACTCTGGATTTCATCGCGGATTGGTACAGTTTACAATACTTATTTTTCATCCCAAAATACATCAAGATGGCTGTTTTCTGTTTAAATCAGCTTCATTGACATATTTACCAAACTTTCACTCTTATTTTTTTATGAGACAGTATATCAAAAATCTGGGTCTCAGCTCACACATACCCCCAAAAAGGAAGAACTGTTGACACTGGTTTTGAAGAGGTTGTACCTCACAACAGTGAGAATAAGTGCCCTTAAAAATATTCTTCAAAGGTGATTTTATTTTATATTGAAAGTTTAAAACAATTTTTGGAGATATTTGCATATCTTATATATGGTACAGAGTACAATTCCACCACGACCTGCACCATAAAATATAAATTTAATGATTTTGTACACGACAATTTTCGTCGAATTGTTCCTGTTTACATTCCCCTTAGTATGTTTAACCCTTTACCTAACATGAAAAGCAGACGACACTTGCAAAAATAATTCTTGAATAACTGATTTTTTTCATTTTTTGTCTCAAAAACATAGGTTATGACCCCTCGTTGGAACGAGCTCGACGAGCTCGTTCCAACGAGGGGTCATAACCTATGTTTTTGAGACAAAAAATGAAACAAATAATGAAAATTAATTGGCGATTTTTGAGAATAGCGCTGGCCGGTTTTGGCCGTTACGTTAGGTAAAGGGTTAACCAGCAGCCATGCGGCTACATGTTGAAGATTTTCACCGTAATATTTTACGGTAGACATACCGGTAACTGTATGGTTAACAGAACTTCTATCGTATTTTAACGATAATTTGTTGTAGTGTTGGTATAGAGGTAGATAGTCATCGGACGATAGTTGATATTAGAGAAATTTTGAAGAGAAAATCAACAGGCGAAGGACAGAAAGCACATTTCACAAAAACTCGATAAAGATGATCAATAAAAATTCAATCATACAGCCTAACTGCGAAGTTAGATTACGAAAGTGTTACGGAACCTCTCAACAAAATGAATCCACTCTTTTACGGAAGGCTTATTTTATCTATTGACTGGCGTGCATTCCTAAATCTGATTGGTCAATAGCTACGTGATATGGAGCCGTCTCACGATATTTCCACCAATCCACAGAGAAATTTTCCGTGGCATTCCAGGAAACACCTGCCCACATGCCTCGAAAATTAATTTCCCGGTTATTGCCTCGCTCGGAAGTGTTGCACAGACGACAAAATATCTTCGACAACAACAAACTGATGTACCTCATGTACCTCATGTACCTGATGATGACATTTTGGTGAAAAAGAGATGCCAACAGATAAAATCCTGAGCCCGTGTCTGTTCAGGTAGTTTTTACTTCCCCCCAGTCAGCCTTATCCAGTTCAGCATTCGGCCTCCGGTCTCCTCTTCTGGTAGGCAAAATTTCGCACTATGTGAACAGACATTGGGTAAGTAATAATATGCTATAGCCCCATTCAAACACGTCAAGTTAAAAGGCCAAAGAGAAAGAAATACCAAAACCTCTTCCAACCACATATATTAGAGGAATAATCCCCGCTAAGTAACGGGAATCCACGAGTTTTAGTGACATAAGATCAAAGGTCAAGGCTGTAAACGTTACAATGCTACAAGAAAACCGTGTATGTCGGTGCTGTGCACTTGTTTTCTTGATTTTCGGCCGAAAAGGAAACCTTTCTGAAGAGTGTATCGGAAAACGTCACAGCAATACAATACCTGATGAGTGTCAATGGTGTTTTAACAGAAATTAAGGATATCGTCTGATAAACTGCCAGTATCACGTGCCCATCTTTCCTACGTGCGTGCAGTAAGCCCATAACGCGGTATGATCAGGGAACAACCTCTCGTTTCAAATAGAGAGCGATATATTGTGAAGGCACTTGTAAAGATTTCATGCCACCTGTTTTAAATGCCCTGCTGTTATGAGTTGTTTATTCACTCACTTCTCGTGTAGTTCGCGCAGAGATGACCGTTCATTTTCTCATAAAGGTAAGCAGGTATGCTTCTTCGTGCTCCAGTTATAGATATTCCAATCAATAAGAGTTTAATTCACTTTGAAAGCACCAAGATATTAACATTATTGGTGGAACTACATGCACGCGGCGTAATCATAAAAACTACATCTGTGATGAGTTTTCATTCATAATTGTAAATGCCATCAAAATTCGGAAAATCATGCCTGGATTGAAAAACATCTTGATTTTTATTCAAAGAAAATGAATGTTCATCGAATTTTAATTCAATCGAATGGAATATTTCAGTTGGTGGAAAAAGCGAACCATAGGTTCGCTTTTTCGACCAGCTGAAATATTCCATCTGGCTGAATCTAAACATAGGCGATGCACTATTTAATGGTTAGACAGGTTCCAGGCCATAACAGCATCGCATTCCTTACAGAATTAGATTACTAGCTTGAGAACTCGGCACTGGAATAAAACCGTTCCGAATTCATATCAGTGAAAACCAGTGTATGCTGCCGTCGCAGTGTCGCCTGGCGTCACGTGCGTTGAAACGTTGCGAGAGGACGTCATGTGTTTATCTGGGATTCTTTTGGTTTATTATGCTTGGTTCGAAATAGCGTACTTTTGAACGCATTGGTGGCTTAAACGATAAGAGACGACGGGTGTACAAAAAGTGCAATTTTGAAACGACGGATGAAACTTCCCCAAAACGAAATTTAATAAATTAACTCTTTGTCGCGTGGAAATACAAAACCTGAATAATGCAAAACACTTGGTTTTCTTGGAGTTCAACTTGCTTTTTTCAGTAATTTTTTTTTTTCAAGTAATTTTTTTCAGGAGCAAGTTAAATTGATTCTGGCATGTGCTGCAATGTTTTAGTGCGAATACTGAAATGAGCAACTGATAATTCTGGATAGATCGTGATGAAGAATGTTATGAATGAATCATCATTTCATCGCCAAAATCAGTGAACGCCAAGGGCCAATACTGGAAAACCTTTACCGTTGTATTTTTCAGAATTGTATTTTCTGTTTATGGAAATAACTAATTGAAATGAACCATAAGGATTTTCAAAGATGTGGCAATTTGCCAGTTGGCAAATTACACCCCATTAATCCTTTACACCCTCACGATATATATTCATTGCCAGTTTAGTTTCGTTTAAACAATATTTATTGAAAGAATATTGCATGTGTTAAATTTATAAACATTTACATGTATAACTAATGATGTTCACATAATCTTGTCTCACCCCCCGCGGAAACCCTGGGAAGTGAAACAGTGCTTCTTTACTGTGGTAAACAAGCTTTTTTCACTGGTAAAATAGGACCCAGTCACTAATGCTTGGGGTGCGGGTCCTCTAAAATAGGCTACATGGGGTGTAAATGATTGACTGACCTTGACTTTATCTCCATGTTGTGGTCATGATTAGCCATTGTGCAAAAGTATGTGACCTTAAACACCAATAAATAAATAAATAAATCTTGTCTCAATAGATGTATGAGTTGGATTCGACAGCAAGCTATCAGCTTATATAGGTCGTCTCCATTGCCAGTTTAGAGTTATAAAGTGATAGAGTCTATTTTCGTTACTTTGGGGAAGACCAATAAATATTTTTAACGTGCAGCCTTGGGGCTGCACGTTCAAAATCTAGATTGGTCTACCACACAAATTCACTGAGTATAACCATCATTCTATCTATCTACTTAATGAATTCAGATCGTAGCACGACACTGGGCCGAAATGTCGACGTTTCTGGTTCAAATGATGGAGAATTTTCACAGATATTTTGTGACTCCACTGTAATAGTGTGTTTGAGATAGTTTCGAAAACGGCACAAGAATGTCTACAACATGTTCGAGTTTCGCTGAATGATCTGACTACCTTTTATTGGGCCGCCCCGATCTGTAACATGTATTGGGCAAAACAACCCAGTTGTGTTCAGTAAACACGGTATACTCGTAATTGGTGTTGCTGCCACGTTTGGCTACTCATGTAACAAACAACTTAATTTGCACCCAAATACTCGAAAAAAACGTCTGTATCACCACACCAACCCTCCCCGCCCCCCAAACCCAAGCCCCCCCCCCCCGCCCCCCCCCCCCGTTCCGATTCCGTATCACTTTCCGGTAAACACCTCACCACTAACACATATATGCACTGTTTATTACGCATTAAAATATAGTTCCTGAAATCCTGACGGGCTCGTTGCGACCCTATTGTAAACACGACCTCGAATCTGATACGTATTACAGGACATGCATATTGCCATGATAATGTATATATATAACACATTCATTAACCCTTTACCTAACGTAACGGCCAAAACCGGCCAGCGCTATTCTCAAAAATCGCCAATTAATTTTCATTATTTTTTCATTTTTTGTCTCAAAAACATAGGTTATGACCCCTCGTTGGAACGAGCTCGTTCCAACGAGGGGTTGTTACACTATGTATAACTTCATTAAATTCAAAGCCTTATCTGTATCAATGATTACTTATTTATCGTTACTTTAGAGACACCACGAGCTCGTTCCAACCTATGTTTTTGAGACAAAAAATGAAAAAAATTAGTTATTCAAGAATTATTTTTGCAAGTGTCGTCTGCTTTTCAGGTTAGGTAAAAGGTTAAAATAGTCCTATTCATGGGTTAAAATGACTCATTGGTTGGCACGTCGGACTTCTAATCGAGGGATGGCAAGTTCAAATCTCGTCCATCACTTGCTGTGTCCTTTATCAACACACTAAATCCTACTTGTTCGTGCAGGGGCACGGTGACACAGTGTTCTAACGCCTGTGGCACGTTGATAGAACACTGCTTTCAAGAAATGAGAATAGAGCTCGAGCTCGCCTCTATTTAGTTATAATAATAATAAATCTTCGGCCTTCTGCTGATTTGTCGCAGTCTTCTTCTAACGAGGAGGCCTACATTAACCCAGTGCCCCGTCTGGGTATTCCTCCCCACTCTCCCTCCTAATCTCCCAGCATTCAGTCAAAAACTGTTTCGTAATTCCCCCCGTTGGCGCTTTTTCGATCTCCCTAACTATAAAATTGACCCTTTTCCTCATGTCATACCTCATCCAAGTATCCTTCATGTTTCCATCACATTTTTCCATTAGTTTCCCAAAGAGTCTTGTTCTGTTAGGCAAACGTTTGTGGCATTCTAAAATGAAATAAATGTTCCAGGGTCTCCGTTACACCTAAGTTACACATTTGCCACACTCTTTCCTCGCCTTTCCCGATTCTCCCCCTTAACTCAACTCCAGTGACTTGGATCTCACTTTGAACAACAATGACATCCCCCCCCCCCCCCAAACGATCCATTCAGGTACTTCTCATAAGCTGGCGAACCCCTGTTAGATGGTTCTCCTCGAGTACTCTTTCCTCATCCACCCGTGAAATTGTCCGACAATATATGTTTGGTGTCTCTAAAGTAACGATAAATAAGTAATCATTGATACAGATAAGGCTTTGAATTTAATGAAGTTATACATAGTGTAACAACTTTCTGTTTAAATTTTGACTTGTTTTTAAAATAGTGAACACAAAATATTCTTAATTCATGGTATCTGTTATAGCACCTGCGTTTGTTTTCAGATCAGTTTCGATTTTTACTCAGGTGTATAAAAACATGATGAGAAAAACGTAAACAAAACACTCGTGAAATCTGTTGCATGCAGTGAGCATTTCCTTCGCACCTGAGCGTTGTGGTATCGTATCGGTATAGGTTTCTTGCCCGTAGTTTCTTATCAATAGTAATGCGTTTGTCTAAAGAGCATAAAAACTACAATTTATTTAATTCCTGGCAGGAACTTCCATGCCATGTACAAATAAACTCTCTTAATTGTTATGTCTTTAAGTAGAATCTCATTCACAAAGTGACTGTATGCAACGTAATGGTGCCAAATTACTCTTGTATTGCATGCCAGTAAAAGTCAAGCCTACCTTCTCGGATATCCATTTTTTATCACGTTGGCACCTGTTTTCGTTACGAGTATTAAATCCGTAGTACTACTGCCCTTATTGCGTTTGGCAATGATGTTAACCCTAAGAAACCAAACCGAATCACCCAGTAATAATAATTAATATAGGGAGGTGGCTCAAAATAAGCTGTTAGCTTCCTAGCAAATCATGTTAATATAATTGTAGTTTCATTTATTCACCTTGATAAAAAATTACACACTCTGCATGATGTATGGTTACTTTGATTTTGTGGTTGATCTCACATTGTAGTGTTATAATATCATTCTTGGTGAATAAAATATTGTTCAAAGTAAGTAATAATAATAATAATTCTTTGGCCTTCCGCTAGTTTGCCGCTGCCCACTGACGATACCGTATCATGGGGATATCGAAAAACCGAACAGAATCAATTATTGAATGCCGAAATCGCCTGAATTTAAAAATTTTCCTGCGTTCAATCTTTATAGTAGTAGTAGTATTAGTAGTAGTAGTAGTAAGTAGTAGTAGTAAGTAATAGTAGAAATAGTAGTAGTAGTAGTTAGTAGTAGTAAGTAGAAGTAGTAGTAGTAGTTGTAGTAGTAGTAGTAGTAGTAGTAGTAGTAGTAAGTAGTAGTAATAGTAAGTGGTATGAGTAGTAGTAAGTAGGAGTAGTAGTAGTAGTATAGTAGTAGTAGTAGTAAGTAGTAGTAGTAGTAGTAGTAGTAGTAGTAGTAGTAACTAGTAGTAGTAAGTAGTAGTAGTAGTAGTAGTAGTAATAGTAGTAGTAAGTGGTATGAGTAGTAGTAAGTAGGAGTAGTAGTAGTAGTAAGTAGTAGTAGTAGTAGTAGTAGTAGTAGTAGTAGTAGTAGTAGTAGTAGTAGTAGTAGTAGTATAGTAGTAGTAGTAAGTGGTAGGAGTAGTAGTAGTAAGTAGTAGTAGTAAGTAGTAGTAGTAGTAGTAGTAGTAGTAAGTGGTATGAGTAGTAGTAAGTAGGAGTAGTAGTATTAGTATAGTAGTAGTAGTAGTAGTGGTAAATAGTAGTAGTAGTAGTAGTAGTAGTAGTAGTAAGTGGTATGAGTAGTAGTAAGTAGGAGTAGTAGTAGTAGTATAGTAGTAGTAGTAGTAGTGGTAAATAGTAGTAGTAGTAGTAGTAGTAGTAGTAGTAGTAGTAGTAGTAGTAGTAGTAGTAGTAGTAGTAAGTAGTAGTAGTAGTAGTAGTAGTAGTAGTAGTAGTAGTAGTAGTAAGTGGTATGAGTAGTAGTAGTAGTAGTAGTAGTAGTAGTAGTAGTAGTAAGTAGTAGTAGTAGTAGTAGTAGTAGTAGTAGTAGTAGTAGTAGTAGTAGTAGTAGTATGGTAGTAGTAGTAAGTGGTATGAGTAGTAGTAAGTAGGAGTAGTAGTAGTACAGTAGTAGTAGTAGTAGTAGAAGTAGTAGTAGTAGTAGTAGTAAGTAGTAGTAGTAGTAGTAGTAGTAGTAAGTAGTAGTAGTAGTAGTAGTATAGTAGTAGTAGTAAGTGGTAGTAGTAGTAGTAGTAAGTAGTAGTAAGTAGTAGTAGTAAGTAGTAGTAGTAGTAGTAGTAGTAGTAAGTGGTATGAGTAGTAGTAAGTAGTAGTAGTAGTAGTAGTAGTAGTAGTAGTAAGTAGTAGCAGTAGTAGTATGGTAGTAGTAGTAAGTGGTATGAGTAGTAGTAAGTAGGAGTAGTAGTAGTAGTATAGTAGTAGTAGTAAGTAGTAGTAGTAGTAGTAGTACTAGTAGTAGTAAGTAGTAGTAGTAAGTAGTAGTAGTAGTAGTAGTAGTAGTAGTAGTAGTAGTAGTAGTAAGTAGTAGTAGTAGTAGTAGTAGTATTAAGTAGTAGTATAGTAGTAGTAGTAGTAGTAGTAGTAAGTGGTAGTAGTAGTAGTAGTAGTAGTAGTAGTAGTAGTAGTAGTAGTAAGTAGTAGTAGTATGGTAGTAGTAGTAAGTGGTATGAGTAGTAGTAAGTAGGAGTAGTAGTAGTAGTAGTAGTAGTAGTAGTAGTAGTATAGTAGTAGTAGTAGTAAGTAGTAGTAGTAGTAGTAGTAGTAGTAGTAGTAGTAGTAGCAGTAGTAGTATTAGTAGTAGTAGTAGTACTTTATTTACGTGACATGTGCTTATGTGCTTTCTATAATAAAGGTACAGAGTAAAAAAAAGAAACATTTAAATTTGCACCTGACCCAGTGGGCCTATATGTCACCAAAGACTACAAGGGTTGAAAAGCATGTACACATGCTGTAAGGTGGGACTAGATGATAGTATTTGTGCACACACACACAGGCAGACAGAAAAACTTACACACAAACACGCACACACAACAAGCAAGCATACAAACACAAGCATGCACACATTTACACCCACAATGTATATATACACCTTTATGGATAAACCTTCAGACACTTCGTTGCGTGAATGTTTAAATGTACGAAATGCAATGCCATAGCATTTTAGTTCGTACATTCAAGCACCCAAGCAACGAGTTGAAACTACTAACACAACCTCCTTCAAGTATGCGAATAAAGCGACGCTTGCTGGAAAGAAAAGAGCCTTTATAATCGTACAATTGTTTTCAAATTGACAGTAGAACACTGTCAGCCAATCAGAAGCATTGTTTACTATAGTGCATTGTTATTTTGCCATCGAGCTGGCGAGGGATCACCTGTTATTGCACGGTCAATGAATTTGTTGACTAGATCTCTAAGGCCTTGTTGAGACTCGATAACAGTTGAAGGGTTCATTTTCATGAAAGATGTGGCTGATTTTATTTTCAGTTTTGTTAACCCTTTACCTAACGTGAAAAGCAGACGACACTTACCAAAAAAATTCTTGAATAACTAAATTTGTTCATTTTTTGTCTCAAAAACATAGGTTATGACCCCTCGCTGGAACGAGCTCGACGAGCTCGTTCCAACGAGGGGTCATAACCTATGTTTTTGAGTCAAAAAATGAAAATATTTTGAAAATTAATTGGCGATTTTTTAGAATAGCGCTGGCCGGTTTTGGACGTTACGTTGGGTAAAGGGTTAACTCTCGGGGGCCTGGACAGTTGTTCTGAATTCTCACTAGACTACAACCTGCACATGTCCAGCTGCTTGGAGGGGGTGGGGGTGGGGGTGGGGGGGGTGCGGTAACCGGTCAGATCACCGAGGTTAGGCAACGTCGAGCCCGGTTAGTCCTTAGATGGGTGACCGTCTGATCGATTCGGACTCCCGCGTTGTGTCTTTGGGCAAGGTACTTAACCCCGTTTGTCCACGTGGGGGCACGATGACGCCGTGCACTAAGGCATACTGCACGTCGATGGTGCGCATGTCTTCAGCCAATCTAATTCTGCCTGTGCTGCAGTGCGGAGTTACGATGTTGGGGAGCTGGCAGCTGCTCGTCGTTGCTCGGTGGTTCTCTCCGGGTACCCCGGCTTCCTCCGTCTGTAAAACTGTCACAGACACGATATGACCTTGGCTTTTAAAGTGTCGTAAAACCTTAATAAATGAATAAATAATTAAATGTCCAGCTGCTTAGCCCAACGCAGACGATATGAAAATTTATTATTTTAAATATCATTTTCTCAATTTTTTTAAAAAATGTCAACAAAACCATATCATGTGACCCCTCGTCGGAACGAGCTCGACGTTCCAACGAGGGGTCACATGATATGGTTTTGTTGAAATTTTTTGAAAAATAATATTTTTTCAACTGCTGAATTTGCATATTGCGCGGGCGGATGAGGACGATTCGTTGGGTAAAGGGTTAACAGTGGTTTCTAGTAAAGTCAAGTCTGCCTTAACCCTTTACCCATCGCAGACGATATCAAAATTTATTATTTTAAATATATTTTTTTTAAATTTTTCAAAATATTTCAACAAAACCATATCATGTGACCCCTCATTGGAACGAGCTCAATGAGCTCGTTCCAATGAAGGGTCATATGATATGGTTTTGTTGAAATATTTTGAAAAATTTAATTTTTTCAACTGCTCTTTTTTGCATATTACGCGGGCGGATGCGGGGGATTCGTTAGGTAAATGGTTAACAGGCAGCCAAGACTTGGCTAGAAATCACTGCCCAGCTGAGTTGTTTATTGTCAGCAGGACCTCCCAAAGATGGCATGGTCAGGGCACATGCTCTCAGATTGCAAACGCTTCAAATAGGCCTTTAAATGTTAAGGTGTGTTTAGAAGAAGTCACAAATTGCTGTAGATATGATTTGTGTTTGTAAAGGAATGCCACTGTTGAGTTCATTAACAGTGGCATTTGTGGAGCTGTAGTAGAATGATACAAGAAGAATTTAACCCTTTACCTAACATGAAAAGCAGACGACACTTGCAAAAATAATTCTTGAATAACTATTTTTTTTCATTTTTTGTCTCAAAAACATAGGTTATGACCCCTCGTTGGAACGAGCTCGACGAGCTCGTTCCAATGAGGGGTCATAATCTATGTTTTTGAGACAAAAATGAAAAAAATAATGAAAATTAATTGGCGATTTTTGGGAATCGCGCTGGCCGGTTTTGGTCGTTACGTTAGGTAAAGGGTTCAATCTGTAGTTTCTTGAAGTGAATTCCCTTTTGGTACTATCAACAAATCTCCTCATACCCCCTTAAAAATACCGAAACCGATACCGAACTCAAAATTCCAATACCGCCCATCTCTAACGAGGGAGCATACACCAACTTCGTCATCCACCTAGTCTTTCCCCCTCTATCCTTCTTAAAATCTCAGCATTCTGACACAAAATGTTTTATAATTTCTCCCATTGTTGCTTTCTAAATCTCGCCTACGATAGTATTGGCTCTTTCCCTCATATCATCCCTCATCCGCTTATCTCTCATATTTTCATCCCAATCTTCCATTAGTTTTTCAAGGAATCTCATTCTTCTACGCAAATATTGGTCACTCTAAAATGAAATGTTCCAGGACCTCCATTACAACCAAGCCGCGCATTTGACTGGACATTTGGCACCCTGGTTCCTCGCTTTTCTCGATTTCCCCCTCAACTCGAGTGACTTTGACCTCACTTTAAACAGATGTTGCCTATGACCAGTGCCAGTCGATATCCAAG
Source organism: Pictodentalium vernedei (assembly GCA_031216915.1). Lineage (NCBI taxonomy): Eukaryota > Metazoa > Mollusca > Scaphopoda > Dentaliida > Dentaliidae > Pictodentalium > Pictodentalium vernedei. The sequence continues at coordinate 743,407,120 of CM062295.1, forward strand.
ATCCCTGTCCTGATGAAAATGTCCCGACTGAAAAAAAGTGAGGATATAAAATGAAAGTATTATGAACTGACCTGTATGTGCATTCATAGAATTAAGATAGACATGATATCATAGACATTTTACGACGTTATCCTTCCAACCATGAGTTCATGAAAGTTATCGTTAGATGAAGTAAATGATTTGGGGCCGCGGATGGGTTGGGGGTGGGCTAGGTGGGCTTCAGCTTTTTTGCCAACAATACTCAAAATATTTGTAATTAGTAAACAAAATGACCTTAATTGCCTCTTATTATATTTGGCATCCTTAATTCCAAAGAACATATACTTTTGAGTAGGCGATTATTTGTAGTGATTTTCCAAGTAGCGTGTCAGAGTGCACAACGTAGGCCTACTGTGCGACCTGGGTGATTTTAGAGTTTGGTGGTCTGTGTCGGTAATCTTCTAAACTCCCCCAGATTACTTCTTGGATCACATTTTTCACACTGTCGGTTCTATTTAGGTAATTAGATTTACTTCTATTCAATCGAACACATTCTCTGAACACATCCCGCTCTATTGTAGGCCAATGGTCACATAGAAAGTACGTGCCACCATAGAAACCAAAATGGAGGTCTCCAGTAAACAAAATAGACGACGAAAACACGTGTCACCCTAACAACACAAACTGTGCATGCGCACTGACATCATCCATCATCATCATCGTGATGACGCCATAAAATGACCGCTCACGCGGGTTACCATACCAAACAAACATGACGTAACCATGGCACGTGACTATGACTTCACTTACGGGGTCCCGTATGGAGTCTCACAATAGGAGAAATAGATATGGCGCCAGTGGGGGAATTATGAAACAGTGTTTAAATAAATGCTTGGATATAAGAAGAGAGAGTAGGGGGGGGGGGGGGGATACCTCGGGGACACTAGGTTAATGTAGGCCTCCTCGTTAGAGGACCGCGACAAATCAGCGGAAGGCCGAAGATTTGTTTTTTATAAGGACCAATATCCACACCTTCTACTACTCACGCATGCGCACTGACATCATCCATCATCATCATCGTGATGACGCCATAAAATGACCGCTCACGCGGGTTACCATACCAAACAAACATGACGTAACCATGTCACGTGACTATGACTTCACTTACGGGGTCCCGTGTGGAGTCTCACAATAGGAGAAATTGAAATGGCGCCAGTGGGGGAATTATGAAACAGTGTTTAAATAAATGCTTGCATATAAGAAGAGAGAGTGGGGGGGGATACCTCGGGGGCACTAGGTTAATGTAGGCCTCCTCATTAGAGGACCGCGACAAATCAGCGGAATGCCGAAGATTTGTTTTTTATAAGGACCAATATCCACACCTTCTACTACTCACGTGGGCAATCGTAATTACGTGTCTCGCCCAAGGACACAAGGCAAAGGCAGTTACCTCTGATCAGAATCGAACCGTGAACCATTCAGTTTGATGACCAATGCTCTATCCACTGAGCCGACGTTCTACCATCATCTTTATTTCGTCGTCTTATCGTTGCATAATAAACCTTCCGTTGTACAAACATGCATTCCGGGTTGCAGTGGTGTAGATATTTTTTCTGGTGGTGGAACGAGACAATCAAGTTCAAGACATAAGTCACTAAGACGCTGCATCGCCGCATGCTACAAATGGAAAGCGGCGATGTGTTGCTTCGCTAATGTCTGTCGGATATTTCAAGGCCTTCTCACCCTATTATGTGAGAGTATATTCTCACTTGAAATGCATGAGCGTCTCAAAGACCGATTTGTGAGGGGGATGGGAAACCAGATTTGTCCCGACTGTGATGGCTCAAGTTCTGACTGACCAATTATTCCACCTACACCATCAAGTCATGCCACGATGATATGGTTTGGAATATTAAGCATTCGGAATTATAGCTACCCCTTTACCTAACATAACTGCAAAAACCGGCCAGCACTATTCACAAACATTACCATTCAAGTTTCATTATTTTTTTCATTTTTTATCTCAAAAAATACATTATGACCCCTCGTAGGAACGAGCTCATTGAGCTCGTTCCAATGAAGGGTCATAAACTATGTTTTTGAAGCAAAAAATGAAATAATTGAGTTTTTCAAGAATTTTGTTTGCATGTGTCGTCTTCCTTTCGTTTTAGGTAAAGGGTTAAAAAACCCTCAACTTCCTTGATGTTTATTTGTGGATAAATAAAATAAACATGCAGTGGTCATGAAGCAACATGTTATTTAATTAATACGTAACGTATTCGTACTCCAAATTAGTAATGCTGGGCTCCCAAGAGCCCGAATTGGGTACTCCAGACCTCCACAGTATGACTGACTGTGTGTGTGTGTGTGACATAAGTCCAATAGAAAATCCAATCTTGTAAGAAAGTGAATGATTACAAACAAGAGCAAATCGATTTCTAAAACTCCAATTCAGATGAAAATGTCCAGACTTGAAAAATGATTGGGTGGGACATGTCACCCCTACCCCTTCCTTGTAGCTAGGGCTGTCACGATTAATCGATTGTTGATCGGTCACGGCGAAATCGATTAGTATTTTTCGTTGTCGAATAATCGGTAAATTATATCCCGTTTTAGACGTGTAATAATTAAAAGAAAATATGTTGAAAAAAACTATTGTTTCTAAAGGTGAAGAGTTAAGAACATCGATGTTAAACCCCAAGAAGCTATTGGAAGCATTTGTCTTTCTGGTACATTCATCAAAGCTTTGATGTTCTGAACTTTAGAACCGTCAGTGTAATAATCAAGACCGGTCGGCAGTTGCGAACTTCGCAACTGCCGACCGGTCTTGATTATTACACTGACGGTTCAAAAGTTCAGAACATCAAAGCTTTGAATGTAACTAAAAGAGGATCGTCTTAGTTGTTTACTTGAGGTAGGTCAACTCACTTCAACTTCATTTTTATCGACTTCAAAGAGAAGGAGATGGGGGTCATCTAGGTACGATCAATCGATTATCATCGATTATTTGCGGCGATTAATCGATTAATAAATTAAAAAATCGTGACAGCCCTACTTGTAGCGACACCCTTGTTGATATGGGCATTTTTTAGAAATAGATGTTTAAAAGACGCAGTATCCCTGATTCCAATTGACAACAAGCTACTGTCAGTTATCTTCGTCATAGGAGGAACATTCTGACTGTTTATTAAGCCTGGTCGTGGCTTCACTACAGCAGAAGAATCCTAATTTTTATGGTTTTGCAATTCAAAAACAAAAACAGATAAGTTAATAATTATTAAAAAATGGTAAGAAATTGACATATCTGGCGGAACCACGCTTCTACAATATTAACTCAGACTTGTTATTAACAACAGTGACTTGAAATGACGATAAATTTTGACAACGATCAAAAAGCTTCAAACAAAATGCAAAAAGTAAAGTAAAATAATCCCATACATATACTCCGTTTTATTTCCTTTCCCCTTTTAAGTATCATTTCATCTGTTTGCCGTAGCATCCCACTTGTTTTTTTTTTTGTACTTGGGGTTTAGCGATACTTTTGACATCCAGGGTCACCTCGTGTCGGACAGTTTTACGGATGGATGAAGCCAGAGTACTCGGAGAGAACTACCGAGCAACGGCGAGCAACTGTCAGGCTCCGCAACGTACGAACTCCACACAAGCAGGGCTAGCATTGGTTGACGACAAGTGTACCATCGATAGTACACAGCGCCACCGTGGGTCATCGGGATGAAGTACCTTACCCAAGGGCACAACGCAGTTATCCCTGGCAGGGATCGAACCGTGGACCTTTCGGTTTGAAGTTCAATGCCGTTACCAGTGAGCCGCCGTGCTCTTTTTCTTATATTAAAATTTTATTCTATATTCGTAATAATAAACGGTTTTGTTCGAAAACCACATGGATCACCTCTTAACTTTTAGAAGCCGGGAGTCGAGTTTTCTTGCCTGTGATGTAATACGGCAGGTAATCTGGCTGTGACGGTTCGGCTATCTTTGGGCTGGGGAGAATCAAACACTGAGCAGATGCTTCTGGTCAAGTGTCGTCTGCCTGAATAGGCAGACGACACTTGACTAGAAGCACCTGCCTTACTGTAAGTTTTTCGCGTGTCATGTTCAATAAATTCATTCTCTTCCTTGGCTTCTAAGGGGTAATAATCAATGCCATTGCACTTCAGATATATATTGTCTCAAATTGTGTTTCACTCCACCGAATAACTTCGCGCTTATATTTGTATGCCTGCAAGGAATTGTCCATAAATGGGATCTTCGGGTTATGACTTGTTTCTTTGATATAATTTGGAAGTGTTTGAGTAATGAGCCGTGAGCTCTACTGTAAGCGGTAAAATTATTTGCCGATCGTCGATAATTTCATTTCTGGCTCGAGGGCCTCGATGATATCCAATTTATTGAAAAAATTAACTCTTAAATTAATCAACAAAGCCAGTTTTACAATTTAATTTCAAAATCGTCTCTAAGGCACCTCTATTCTTTCAAGGGACGAAACGATGCCATTCACATCATCATTAGTATTATACGATTCCTGAAAATCAGATGCCCGCAAGAGTTAGAAATGCATGGTATCTGACTTTGAGTGCCGGTGCTGTATTAAAAACAAGCGGTCAGGAGGTACTATATCGATAAATAGTTCGACCTGAAGGCAAGCTATTACAAAATTCCCTCACAACTTGGCACTGGCGATTTGCAGAGTTCGCTTATATTATAAGTTTCGGGATGCTTAGTTGGCGTATACGGCGTCACATGAGGCGAAGTGAGAACAATATTTGGCAAGGCTTTATTTTTCTCGCTGAGCCTAACGTGACACAGTATACGCCAACTAAAACCTCCCGTAACGTATTTATTATGCCAGCCTTTTTCTCCGAAATTTCATCAAAAGTTCTGTTTGCAAACCGTTTCACTTTTGTTAAATATTGCTATCTGCATTCATTTGTTAACAAAAGCAGACGGATAGTGATGCAATGCTAAAGGAGTAACCCAACATCTCACTGATCGTCTAGAACATTATTGATTTATTACTTCCGACATTTGTGGACGCATTTACAATTCTGTCTGCTTTCCAACGCTTTGAACTGAAAACAATCTTTCTAAAGTTCCAATTAGCTGAATGCAGAGTGCGATTTTTGCTATAAAAACAAAATGCCGGACAGTGACACAGGGGCGGACTGGGCCAACCAAAGCTATCAGGAAATAGACAGATAGATCAGGATAGATAGATTTTTTTTATTACGGTATAGTTTACAGGCAATTACATATTTAACTATAAAATACATATAGATAATTAGAAAATGATAATCAATCTATACTGCTGGGAGATGATATAGCCAGATTGGCTGTCTACCTGTCACTCCCGTGGAAATGCCCCAAGGGGCCCCAGACCCGGAGAAGACTTTATTTTTTCAAACTGAATGAACGCGGCTTTCTTGCGTTTGAGCGATCAATAGCAGTCCTCATGGAGGACATTTAGACATTTCGATGGCATTTTTGTATCATCTTCATCGAGCCTTCGAAAAAAATGGTTGTACGAGGGAGGGGGCACTGGGATGAATGGCAGACTAGACTGCTGGAATATCGATATGTTCTATATGTGGTCAATATGGAGAATATTTCGATATACTGGCAGTCGATGCAATCAGGTCCATTTCGCCTTTTGGTAATGTTCACTAAATTTCACGTACCAACATGTGTTGGGCTGCATCAATTTTGGGGGCCTAAGGGGGAACCCTATAGGGGGACAACCGGCCAGTCCACCTCTAGACTGACAATTAAAACACCGCTTGTGTCGGTATAATGAATTAATACGTGGCCACTGTCGGTATATTCCTCAGTCTTCGATGGTTAATCTATCCGGCTGGCGTAATAATACCAAATACTCTTATTACTTGACATCAGCGATTTGCAGAGTTCTCTTATATTTTACCCTATCTGTATTGGGCGATATTGCAAGAAGTATCAGTTTTTAGCTTTCACAATTTTGTGAGGACAGCCATGACAGATATATTGTATCTTTCTTTTCAAAACTGACACTTCAAAATGTTTTTTTTTATATATTTCTAAATGCCCAAAATAGTTCACCATTAAGCTAATAGAGACCACTTTTCATTTGCCGTATTAAATGTTAAATGCAAAACCTCTAGCGGGCGTTTGTATGATATTGTAACCATTAAACATCGTTTGTCTGGAATGCAATTCTTCAGAGACTAAAATACTTGAAATAATATTAATGATGTTCTTAGTGCACAGTCTCATCTTTCGCTCGTGTTTCTGTTAGAACTCCAAAGTTGACCTTATGACTACCTTATTAGTCTCGTGAGATGTTGAATAGCGTTAAAATATAACCTACTTACGGTGTCGAAATGAATTTGGAAAGGTATTATTCAAATTGTCAACTCAGACAAATTTTGCAATCAGCAAGAGCAAAGGTGTCAACATATCCACACAACAAAACAAAGGAAGCCTTTTGAAGAAAGCAGGTATATGCATTCACTCAATACACGTATACACACATTCATGCAGCAAATCAATTGTCTGTGCACATATGCATATGTATGCATGCATGCGAGTGAATATTCGCCCGCGAGAGAAAGAAAGAAGAGAAACTTGTATTTTTCTTTTGGGTTTCCGTCATTGCAAACTTATTCGGAATTAACAGGAACGAGGTGCACAAACTCTTGACTCCTAAGATGTGACCGAAGATTCCCTCTTAGAATTTGTCTCTTTCTTCTGTGCGACCTTTAAATTTTGTAACGTGGACATTTTGGACTCCACGTTTAACACATTTTCCCGCCAGAAATTTGTTAAATACGGAGCCCAAAATGTGCATATATCTCATTGGACGTCAGTAGTATGTCATGTACCTTTGAGGGAATAGTTGCCGGATCTCATTGCCGGATCTCATGTGACGTCATAGTCACGTGACGTAGTGGCGCCATGTTGTGTTGTCATGGTAACCCGCGTGAGCGGCCATGTTGTGACATCATCTCCATAGTGATACGTGGGTGAGTGCGCATGCGCAGCGCGTGTTGTTAGGGTGATACGTGTTTCCGTCGTCCATTTTGTGTACAGGCGGCCGCCATCTTGGTTTCTATGGTAGCACGTGATTGCTATGTTACCCAATTTTTCTGTAATAGGACGGGGCATGTTCGGTGGGTATGTTCGATTGTAGAATAGTAAATCTAATTACCACAAACAACCCGACAATCCTTCCAAATCACCAAAATCCACCCGAACTTTTACTATTTCGAATTCTTCCATTCTCTGCTTCTATCTATATATGCAATAGTTTTCCTCTACCTAGGCATGTTCCTTTATTCTAGAGTATACTCCAGTAACGTAGAAGAGCCTATTAGTTGGAACAGTTTACCTTATTATTACTATATTTAGCAATTCCTGGACTATTCTTGTTAGTTCTGACCCTATTCCAAGTACTCTTGTTGTTTCATTTATCTAGATCCTATTTATAGAACATAACTAACCAATCAGATTGCTTGATTTCCCATAATCTGTATGCAGAGTTATCTCCCTTCTGTATAATGAAAGACTATATCCAATGGCCATATCCCATGGAATCCCATTTTGGAAAACGCCCTTGGCTATGGGATCCCTTTTTTGTCGTATGAGGCCATGAGGGCTATGTAAAAGCCCTCAATGAGTCCTCATTTATTATCCCTCATACCCTCATTGAATTTTTAGGTTATGAGGACCATTAAAAATCCCTCAATGAGGAAGAATTTGCTACGACTCTTATCCTCATTTCACTATTTAACAGGTATATCCTATGGAATCCCATTTTGGAAAACGCCCTTGGCTATGGGATCCCTTTTTGTCGTATGAGGCCATGAGGGCTATGTGAAAGCCCTCAATGAGTCCTCATTTATTATCCCTCATACCCTCATTGAATTTTGAGGTTATGAGGACCATTAAAAATCCCTCAATGAGGAAGAATTTACTACGACTCTTATCCTCATTTCAGTATTTAACAGGTATATCCTATGGAATCCCATTTTGGAAAACGCCTGTGACTGTGAAATCCCTTTTTTGTCGTATGAGGCCATGAGGGCTATGTAAAAGCCCTCAATGAGTCCTCATTTATTATCCCTCATATCCTCATTGGATTTTGAGGTTATGAGGACCATTAAAAATCCCTCAATGAGGCATAATTTACTACGACTCTTAGCCTCATCTCGGTATTCGAGGATACCTGACATTATATTATTTGAGGATACTAGTTGGAATTTACATCCGGGTACTTCTGTTGGGAAAGGTATAAAAAGGGTGTTGGCACGAAAATAAATTCATTTGTGTCCTGACCGTCGTCGAGTGAAGACATGTTACCAGTTCGATGCAGATACTGTTCCAAGTTATTTTCAAGATCGGATATTGCCAGAAGACGCCAGAAGACGCCAGAAGAACCATCATCGGCTCCACTGCAGATATTGTACGAAGATGTTTACCAGATCATTCAGTGCTCGTAGGCATGAAGAACATAACTGTCCAGGACGAACAGAAGAGGAGAGAGATACTGGACTGACTGACCAGAATAAAGCACTTTTAGAATTTTTACGGGATGCCGACAAGGTGGAAATCGATGCCGTTCTACGTCTTGCTGATGAAGATTTGATTACCTGTTTATGTAAATGTGCTACCAACATTCTCGAAGATAAGATACCACTGAATTTAGCTGAATTTGATGACCTGCGAAAATACGAACATGTATTGAAGCTGCTAACAGATGATGGAATTTCTCCAGATATCAAAAGATGTATACTACGAAAGAGTTGCTTTCTCTCGGCGCTTATCAACCCAGTCCTAGCTCTGAAAAAAGGTATAAAAGGAGTGTTGGTGTGAAAATAAATTCATTTGTTCTACGACCACGAAAGAGTGAAGTCATGAAAATCCATTGCTGCAGATATTGCGAAAAGGCCTTTTCCAGATCAGACAACATGCACAGACACGAGAATGCTTACTGCCCTATGAGGAAATCGGAAACATCGAGCAACACTACAAGATTAGAGAGAAATTTAGATACACTGCGAATCCTCTCTGATGCGGATCGATATGAAGCCAAGACTATGCTGAAGATGGCTAGTGATGATTTGATACAATGTATATGTGATTGTGCTTCAAACATCTTGACGGGCGCAGTACCTATAACCAAATCTGAGAGAGCAAAGCTGATTCCACACAAGTACGAAATAAGGAGAATTGCCTCACCAACGAGAGAACTATCTTATCGAAAAAGAAGACGGATCATACAGAAAGGAGGATTTTTAGGAAAGTTGATCAAACCCGTCATCAATGCTCTGTCCGATATCCTATAAAAGGGTCGTGCTCATAAGAAATTTGTTATTTGTAATCTGACCTTCGAAGAGAGCGGACACAATGCAATCCAGCTGTGCACCAAAACACTGGTCAAGAGATTCGGACTCTGATGAATCGTCGGAACTATCAGAAGATATGGAATATGAAGAAGAAGACGAAGAAGAGGAAGAAGACGTTTCTATGATGGGAGGTATCGTTCAAAGTGCCTTTAACAAATACCAAAACGATTTTGACAACCTCATGAATAAATATATCGAAGATGGAATGGAAAGTGAAGATGCAGTTGAAACAGCAAACAGAGCACTTCAAAAGAATGTTAGAGAAGCCATTAGTGAGAAATACATTCATACCCTTGTGTACATTCGAAATTTTTGCAACGACGCAAATCACAAGAAAATTCAAGAAACTGCCAAGCGTCTTCGTGAAGAAGAGGACTTTGACTTTGAAGAATCCCAGAAATATGCCTTGGAAAAGCGAAGATTTCTGTTCGACAACCTTATGACAAACTACTCTTTCCGAGTAGATGAAGATGAAGAAGAAGAAGACGATTAGAAAAGTATAAAAGGAGTGTTGGTATAAAAATAAATTCATTTCCGTTTTGAACGTCGAAGAGTGAAGATGTCTGTGTCAACAACAGTGCTCAGATTCAAAGATGACTTACATATACAGATCTTCAAGAATGATGCTGGATTAAAGCTGACTTCCCAGGAACTGACCCAAGTGAATCGTGTGGTAAATGCAGCCAAGAGAAAAAATCTAGACATGGATGCTGGTGGAAAGAAACAAAGATATGTGGATACTGGCAGATCAGTAAACAAAAGAATAAAGACAGAAGAACTGACTCCCAGTACAAACAGGAACGAAGTTACTACTGCGAACAAAGTTTCTACAGAAACAAAGAAAGATGTTTCCATTAAGAACGAAGTTTCTACTGAAGACAAGAAAAAGATGCCAGCTCCTACAAAAGAAAGAAGTTTCCACTAAGAACGAAGTTTCTACTGAAGTCAAGAAAAAGATGCCAGCTCCCATAAAGAAAGAAGTTTCTACTGAAGTCAAGAAAAAGATGCCAGCTCCCATAAAGAATGAAGTTACCACTCAAACCACGAATGAAGTTACTACTGAAGCTAAGAAGGATGTTTCCACTCAAACCACAAATGAAGTTACTACTAAGAAGACTGAAGTTACTACTATGAAACAGCTAGAGAAAGAGGAACCCAAAGATGCCAGACAGGAAATTAAAGCAACCAACAAAGCCAAGTTATCAAATGAAAGAATGTGTTTTATCAAGAACCTAGCCATGCGATGGGAAGAAGCTCCAACCCACAAGAAGATGAAATGGTTAGCCCATGCAAGAAGAACCACAAAGAGAAATGCCTTGAGACATTGAATTGTATACATGAATAAAAATGAAATGTTATATATTGTTGTTTGTTTTTTATCTACTTCCCCAACATAAGTACCCGGATGTAAATTCCAACTAGTATCCTTAAATAATATAATGTCAGGTATCCTCGAATACCGAGATGAGGCTAAGAGTCGTAGTAAATTATGCCTCATTGAGGGATTTTTAATGGTCCTCATAACCTCAAAATTCAATGAGGGTATGAGGGATAATAAATGAGGACTCATTGAGGGCTTTTACATAGCCCTCATGGCCTCATACGACAAAAAAGGGATTCCACAGTCACAGGCGTTTTCCAAAATGGGATTCCATAGGATATACCTGTTAAATACTGAAATGAGGATAAGAGTCGTAGTAAATTCTTCCTCATTGAGGGATTTTTAATGGTCCTCATAACCTCAAAATTCAATGAGGGTATGAAGGATAATAAATGAGGACTCATTGAGGGCTTTTACATAGCCCTCATGGCCTCATACGACAAAAAAGGGATCCCATAGCCAAGGGCGTTTTCCAAAATGGGATTCCATGGGATATGGCCATTGGATATAGTCTTTCATTATACAGAAGGGAGATAACTCTGCATACAGATTATGGGAAATCAAGCAATCTGATTGGTTAGTTATGTTCTATAAATAGGATCTAGATAAATGAAACAACAAGAGTACTTGGAATAGGGTCAGAACTAACAAGAATAGTCCAGGAATTGCTAAATATAGTAATAATAAGGTAAACTGTTCCAACTAATAGGCTCTTCTATGTTACTGGAGTATACTCTAGAATAAAGGAACATGCCTAGGTAGAGGAAAACTATTGCATATATAGATAGAAGCAGAGAATTCTGGAAGAATTCGAAATAGTAAAAGTTCGGGTGGATTTTGGTGATTTGGAAGGATTGTCGGGTTGTTTGTGGTAATTAGATTTACTCTTCTACAATCGAACATACCCACCGAACATGCCCCGTCCTATTACAGAAAAATTGGGTAACATAGCAATCACGTGCTACCATAGAAACCAAGATGGCGGTCTCCTGTACACAAAATTGACGACGGAAACACGTATCACCCTAACAACACGCGCTGCGCATGCGCACTCACCCACGTATCACTATGGAGATGACGTCACAACATGGCCGCTCACGCGGGTTACCATGCCAACACAACATGGCGCCACTACGTCACGTGACTATGACGTCACATGAGATCCGGCAATGAGATCCGGCAACTATTCCCTCAAAGGTACATGACATACTACTGACGTCTAATGTTCATTTCCTGGTCAAATTGGCCTTAGGTGCCAAATGTTGTCTCGGTTGGCCAAGACTAACTTGCATTACCGCCGTTAATGGGTTGAAGTATTAACACATAAGAATTGTTCTATCATTTACCATGCATCGAAGGCGCCACACTCGGACATCGCCTCCTCGAAGGGCCCTAACACCGGACAACCCGAGAACTGATAGCTTAGTTTGTCACAGACCGCAAAGAAATACATGGATTAATTTATTTTACTTGGGCTGCGGCCTTTGTGCGTATTATGCATATCTGCTGCGTGCGTCTTGTCGGGTTTTGTGTCCTATCGCCTCCAAGGGAATTCCGTTCAATCTCACCATTCCAATTATTATTTTTCTTTTATCTTTTCGTAAACAAACAGTTTTATGGTTCGCTACTACAAACGTTAAACAATCTTCCGCCTCCATTCCGATTAGAAGATGATATATAGTATTTAACCCTTTAGGTAACATGAAAAGCAGACGACACATGCAAACAAAATTCTTGAATAACTATTTTTTTTTTCATTTTTTGTCTCAAAAACATAGGTTATGACCCCTCATTGCAACGAGCTCGACGAGCTCGTTCCAACGAGGGGCCATAACCTATGTTTTTGAGACAGAAACTGAAAAAATAATGAAAATTAATTGGCGATTTTTGAGAATAGCGCTGGCCGGTTTTGGCCGTTACGCTGGGTAAAGAGTTAACAAGAGAAGAGGCATTTTTGAGCTCAAACGCTTACGTATAAAGGCCGGCTGACAGAAAGAGAGAGAGGGAGAGAGAGATTTGGGGGGCCAACATTATCTGTTCAACTATATTCTTTCACCATAATACTACCAGAGAATCGGGCGGGGCTCTCACGACTGGGGTCACCTGAAGCTTGCATTTCTCTTTTGAGTACCCGTCGTTATAGTCTTATTGATAATATTCAGGAAGAGTGGTGTCGAAAGTGTCGTTAAACTCCAATAAATAAATACCAGGAAAGGTGGAGACTTTTTAATCTTAAGATGTGACCAACGATCTTTTTACCCTTCAGATGTGACCAAAGATTACCTCGTATGATTCGTCTCTTCTTCGGCTTTTAGTCTACACAATATTCATTTAGCAAATAATAGTATACGAAAAGGGGTTATGTGCATGGAACTACCCACAACTGACATCAGTGGAAGATGGGGATTCGACAGTAAGCTAATGAGCCCAAAAATAACACTTCTCTTGTTAAATACGATATATCATCTTGTAATCGGAGAGGACGCGGAAGATTGTTTAATGTCTGTGGTAGCAAACCATAAATCTGTTTGTTTACGAAAAAGAAAAAAGAAAAATAATAATTGGAATGGAGAGATTCAACGGAGTTTTCTAGGAGGCGATAGGACACAAAACCCTACAAAACGTACGCAGCAGATAACATGCTTAACAACGCCGCACAAAGGCCACAGCCCAAGAAGAATAACTTAATCCATACATTTCTTTGCAGACTGTAACAAACTCAGCTATCACTTCTCGGGTCGTCCAGTGTTAGGGTCCATCGAGAGGCGATATCCGAGTGTGGCGCCTTCGATACATTGTAAATGATCGGAAAATTCTTATGTGCTAATACTGCAACTCATTAACGGCGGTGATGTACGTTTAATCAACTATGGACGAACATGTCTTGTTCAACTGATTCAGTGGAACATTTGGTCCTTCTACGATTTTTTTTTGTTTTTCTGTTTTTGGGGGTTTTTTTTTGTTTTTCTTGGTTTTTTTTGTTTTTTTTGTTTTTGTTTTTGTTTTGTTTTGTTTTTTGTTTTTTGTTTTGTTTTGTTTTTTGTTTTTTTTTTGGGGGGGGGGGGGTCTTCGTGTTCCGTTATTTAGATGCCTTACCTTTTTGAAATAGCTTAGGGACATATCCTCTCGAACAGGTAAAGGAATACTATTCCACTATTCCACTAATGTGTTGGACTTGGGAAGAAGGAACCTTCGTATAGTTTGGACTTGCACAACGGAACACGGTGTTGATTATTGGAGCAAAGATTGCGACTTTGATTGATTGGGGAGATAAGAGGTGGTACTTTTGTACTTATATATCCATGTGCTTGGTGATTTTTGTAAAATTTGATGAATTTGTGTTTGTTGCGCCTTTCATTGAGTCATTTCCAACAAGTCTCCGTGCATAAAAGGGTTTTAGTTGCGCTTAGAGAAGCTACACTGACTATTCTAGCAGCTGGAACCTGATTTTTTTTTTCAATTTCCGAAGCATTAGTGTCGGTACAGTTTTCCCATATGTAACCAGCATACTTTAAAAGTGGACGAAGAAAAGCAAAGTACATTTTTCAAAACATTGGGAACTTTAGGAATTGGTGTCTCCTTATTAAGTTAATCCGTCACCACGCTTTGGAACAAATGTGTTCAATATGATTATTCCATGTACTGTCTTTATTAACCCTTTACCTAACATGAAAAGCAGACGACACTTGCAAAAATAATTCTTGAATAACTAATTCTTTTCATTTTTTGTCTCAAAAACATAGGTTATGACCCCTCGTTGGAACGAAGCACAATTGTCGATACAATTTTTTTAATGTGAGTCTGTTAATAATGATTGTTGTTCCAATCTTTGTTGCCGTATTTCACTTGATTTGTGTATTTAAATGGTAGTTGTCATAACTAAACATCAAAAAAATACCCACAATGTCCCAGATGATACCAAATAAATATATTATGGTAGTCTTTTCCCCAAGTTTATCATTGAAATCATTTTTTATGAATTTGCCAAGAATATTAAACCATCTTCAACTGAATTATGAGGTGTAATTACTACAAAATGTTCACATTGTACAGTTTTCATTTTTCATTCATGAAGTCACTTGTGCCTCCATACGTGTTGCTCTGAACTGTGTGGAGTTGACCCCTGCTGACCTTTTTCATCAAAACAAAAAACAAAACAAAATGGCAGCATTTGGGAATTCTAGATACCATGGATTGGAGTTAGTATTACTACTCATTCTTCTCATAAATGACAAAAAGATTTCTCCGAGTCTGTACTAGAAGGATTGCAAAATACAGCAAATCAGTTATTTTAAGGTAGTTTATTGTCAGAATTTTAGTCTCTTGCTTATGCCATAGAAGACTTTCATGCAGTGCTATCAACCACACGACAACATATCCATTGCTAATTTCAGTTCCCACATGTTCTATGTTTCTTTCCAAACATTTTGGTATATAATTTACCGGGGTCATTTTTTCTAGCTCTTTTGGACTTTGAAGAAAATTTCCTGAATTTTGACCTAAGTTAGGTTGGACGTCCCCTTAAGTGCTCACTGGTATCATTGTATATAAACAACAATAGATGGTCTAGGATGGATCCCTGTTGAACACAGGAGTTTCATGCGACTTTGTGGGCATACTTCATCCACTAGGCTGTTGGTTGTTGTGGAACTTAAGAGTGTTGAGTGAACGATAAACAGTTTTTTTACTAACGAATTTCCGAGACGACTTCATTGAGTTTGGCTATGTATTTTAACCAATCATGGTCAGGTCTGTCCATTTTGTCGTTCTATAGAATCGCTTACGTTATTGTACAACCATCCATGGTTGCTCGTTTTTCCTGTCTGTTATGGTTTTGTTGCGTATGTACCTGAACGCTAAGTAACATGCTTGAAAAACCGCCGGCGTTTACATTGAGAGAAGTGCACATTTTAGGCTTCATATATTTAACAAATTTGTTGAATTTGGAAACAGAAATGTTCATTTTTCCCAATCTAACGGGGCGTCAGTTCCAATATAGCTTTGTATATTGTATTTCTACCACGCCACAGAGGCACATGAGCCATCACTGATTTATATCAACGTGTGGGTGTGGTTTTATCACCGTGAAGTTTGAAATGCTATCTATCATATTTATATCAGTATCATCTCATTAACCCTTTACCTAACCTGAAAAGCAGACGACACTTGCAAAAATAATTCTTGAATAACTAATTTTTTTCATTTTTTGTCTCAAAAACATAGGTTATGACCCCTCGTTGGAACGAGCTCGACGAGCTCCTTCCAACGAGGGGTCACAACCTATGTTTTTGAGACAAAAAATGAAAAAAATAATGAAAATTAATTGGTGATTTTTGAGAATAGCGCTGGCCGTTTTTTTCCGTTACGTTAGGTAGAGGGTTAATAGACAAATACTTTCTGCATTTGGCTCAAGGCTTGGTAAAGGGTTAATAGACAAATACTTTCTGCATTTGGCTCAAGGCTTGGTAAAGGGTTAATAGACAAATACTTTCTGCATTTGGCTCAAGTTCTCAGGCCTCCAGGCTAATTCCGTAAGGAATCCGACGCTGTTATGGACTGACTTTTTTACCCACTTTTCGCGGAGTGTGCGCACAGACTGCTGTGTACTGCCAGAAAATGGTATTGCCAGAAGAGCTATCTTCCTATCATTCTCTTATTGGCGTAAATAATATAATATTCTCGACAACAGAGATTTTAACAGAATCTAATCATACAGCTAGATGTATTACAAATAAAGTGAGTGTCCATTCTACATGGAATGTACAAATTGAATTCACCAAATGCAATATGCAATGTGTTGAGATCGTCTAATACAGGATCATTTAACACAAATAGCACACAGAACTTAAAATATTTTTCAAAAATAAACTGGAAAGTTTGCCCACAAGACACAGCCCATGTCCTCCCAATGCGACGGACCGGATGAGCTCCCTCCAATGAGGGGAGATAAGCTGTGTCTTCGAAGCAAAAAATGAAATATGTATATATGCATAAATTTAAATTGAGCCTTAGTGTAGCCTATAAGTCTTTCTATTATGGTAGTTATGGTATCTCCCACAAAGTGTAAGTAATGGATAATTATCAAATTTGGACGTAAAAATTGGTATAATATTACGACGTTCTTGGATCACACAAACAACGCAATGCCGTCATTAGACGTAACTTAATTACACACGTTATCTGATATAAAATATATTACAACAACCATGTGGTTAATGCAGAATAAAGGTGGTCCATGCCTCGTCGTGATTTTAGTTGAGAAGTGTGCACACACAAATAATAAAAATATTATTTGTGCACTGTTCCTCACATTTTGTAAATAACTGAGATATGGATTCGGCGTTAAAAGGAAGTGAATGAAGGATGTGGGAAAAGGTAATGAGATAAAAGAAGAATAATAGTTTCCGCTCGTGTTATTTAAAATTATTTCAATAGTTTAGTTATAGATATTCCAAACAATAGATATTTTTTTTCCTCCTGAAAACACCAATATTATAAATTATTGTGATGAATATAACAATAACATGATTTTGGAGGGCATTATGGTTCATTAGCGGCCCTGCAGACGAAGTCGAGGGCCGTTAATAAGCCCAAGGGCTGTTCATCATTGCTGCAGGGCCGCTAATGAATCATGATGCCTGACAACAATCATGGTATTACTATTATTACCACGGAATCTAAAAATAGCCGGGCCGCGGGCCGCTAATGGCTAGGGATACCATTATCGCCCGTGGCCCGGCTCCGTCGAATGACGTCACTGAAATTATGGAGTTTTAACGGGCCTCCAACCTTATGTTAATCGACTAGTAAGTTATAGATTGAGTGGTAATAATATAACAATAACATGATATTGAAGGGCTTTACAGTGTATTAACGGCTCAACAAGAATGGTTAACAGCCCAAGAGTTTATTAGCGGCCCGCGACGAAGTCGAGGGCCGCTAATAAGCTCAAGGGCTGTTAACCATTTCCAATAATTCTCCAATAATTTATAATAAAACAAATTCTGAATAACAAATTCAGACCACCAAAATTGCGTGGGCAATTTACATTAAGTATCTTGTTCAGGTACATAACGCAGTTACCCTTGGACGGCACCCTGAATGTTAACACAAACAGGTAAATATATACCTCCTTACCGTTATTTTCTCATAACCTAGAAAATAATGAATTCATCATTCTTCTCGTGATTCTAAACGTGACAAACGAACGTATAATATTTCATTCTTGGGTGAATTGTGGACGTAAAATTGAAAAGGATTTAGAAAAAGCAACTATATCATGAGAAATTCATCTTAAAATCTAAAAAAAATAGAATTCTTGGTTTATTGTGTTTTTTAACATCTCGCATTTTAAAAGGAATTTTGTTTTATTATGCATCACAAATTGTCTTGAACAATTGAATGTCAGGTTACTGTTTTATGTATTTTGGGTATCCGAAACTGTGTGTCATTTAGGTCTGAAAACATGAAATATGATATTCGACGCATCTTTTCGTTTTGTTGCGTGCATCCATTTGAACACTTGGAGCATAATTACGAAAGTTACAACCGCTCCTCATTCCCAATTCCTTACTCGACATTCGTTATCAACCGATTTTATCGGTTGATAACGAATGTCGAATAAGGAAGTGGGAATAAGTAACGGTTGTCATGTCCCCAGCATAATTTATGAAAAAAAGGGAAAATATCGGTACGAAGAGCTTCCTGTTAAATTCCGTTGCTGACATGTGGGAGCAATGCACACACATACAACCACACGCGCACTTAATTCACTTCGTCTGTCGTCGGTAATAAAGTAATGCACCCCAAACGTTTTAGACAGTCAGAAGGTATGTCCGTCACAAATGACACAGGTCACAGTATTTCAAGTCAGTTTACCGAAAATAAAACAATTAAGATTTTTCAGCATCCGACACTCCCAAAATAGTGTTGGTGAAAGATATTTCAAACCGACATATCAAAAATGAACCAATCAGATCATATGTTTGCAGACGTCTGTGGTTTGTAGTGCATCCTCGTTGTTGAATACATTCGACGCAAAAATAGGCCTAAAAAGAACGTTGTTGGGTAACAGATAAATTTACAAATAAACAAGCATCACATCGTTGGTTTTCTATAGTGCGACTGACTGTCATTGATCAGATGAAAGGAAACAGCGTTCCTTTAGTTTCAAAAATCCAAATTTTCTCCGATTGGACCGAACTCGGGTCTTCCCGATGGATCTCCATCATCAGGTGGAATCATTTTTGTCGAATGATCGATCGATGAAGATGATACAAAAATGCCATCGAAATGCCCTCTATGTGGACTGCCATTGTTCGTTCAGAAGCAAGGGAGCCGCGTTCGTTCAGTTCGCTAAATCAAAACTTACTTCGGGTATGGGCGCCTTTGGTGCATTCCCCGGTAACTTTTCTTGGCCCAGTCCGTCCCTGATTAAGATATGCCTTGTCTCGATGACATACTTGGAATATTAGTCAGTAGGCATGATAATTCAAAACTCCGAGGTCTTTGGACATTTATTTACCGATAAAAGCATGTCGTTGTCGCAACGCATGGGATTCCTAAATTCTTATTTAATTAACATGTGCCGTAATCCAAATAGCCAAAACGTTGGTACCACAGCCCTCCATTTGTATGACCGACTGTGTGTGACATAAATCTATATAAATTCTGTTGTTCTTCTTTTCTATTTATATGCATGTACAAATGAAAATTTGTCCGTATATTATCGAAATAGTTAGAATTTAAGTTTTATGTTTATGCTACCCAATATTTAAATGATGATTGTGTTGGGATAGTCGGACGGGGTAAATGGTTCGGCCTGTCCTTCGCAGGACAGGCCGAACCATTTACCCTGTCCGACTATCCCAAAACAAGGATCATTTAAAAATGGGTTATGCTTACTATTAGAATTGTATTTGAGTTGTCGTCTACGTGTGTATGAACCCATCAGTCGATGTGCATATCAGTGACAGAAAAGTGCCACATATTATTCGCTTTTAAGATTAGAGCTCAGAAGCAATCAGAGATTGTATTTTCTTGCTGCCTTTAAGTAAAACACTCTCTCCTTACGATACGTCCTCCTTCTGCAACCTTGCAACCTTCTCCTTGCTGGTCATTTTATTGACCTCTCCTCCCAGAGGCGTAGCTAAGAGTTATTGAGTGGGTATATCTGTGTCCACTGAGCGAACTGTAATCGCAATTTTCCGACCAGTGCCTTCAGAGATTCCAATTTCAGGGATACCAATCGTTTCCCCTCTCCACCTCTACTTCCCCAGACCCTGTAAGAAATTTTGTGACTGAAGAACTTTGGAGTCTAAAGTCTGGCGCAGGGACGCCGGAAGCACGGGGGAGATAGGGCAGCTGTCCTCCCTGCCTTCGGGTCACGGGTGCGAGAGGGGGCGGGACAATGCCCTTCCCAAATTCGTCACTCCATTTTTTCAATGATTTAGTCTCGAAGTAAAGCTAAAATATACCCCAAGTCCCTTTTTGGAGCTTTCAAACTTCAATGGGTGCGTTGGGGAAGTTTGAGAGGAGGTCCCTCCCTCAAACTCCCTCATATCAGACCTTCGGCCTTCGAGACATGTATGCTTCGACATGCTAGTGCGAATAAATGCTCTTTTCCCGGGATCTGATCCCCTGCCCTAAAGTGCTTCCGGCGCCCCTGGTCTGGTGGCGAAAATTATTCTGATTTTTATTTCAAAATCATAAGATAGTGCTAAATATCAGTCGAAAAAGTAAACAATCTCTAACATTTGACCAGTTCAGAGTCTAGAATTTAATTTTTACACTTGTAGCCCCCAAATTTCTCATTTTAATGATGTTGGTCTCGTGTTGTAGGGTCGTGGGATGCATTATTCTTCGGTGTCCTTACAATGGCCCTCTGGTCATTCTCGTATAGATGAATACAATTAAGAACGATACTTACAAACGTGCCGGTTGCACCAGGATAATATTTTCTTCGCCTTGGAGTATACAATGGTGCACGTGCATCAATGAACATTGTAACCTTATCTATCAAGAGAGTCAATAACAAATGCATTTTCCATGAAAGTGAATTGCCCTACTATATCACGCTTGGTAGCCATTTCAGTTCTTTCTTTTCTTTTCTTTTTCTTGTTGTGAATGTATATATATACGCCCAATGTACAGAAAAAAAACGCTGAACCGGTATCTGAACGGCATGCACTTTCAGCGTTTTTTTTATACTTTGGGCGTACACACACACACACACACAAAACAGAAAGACGGTAAAAGAATGTCGACAATTTAAGGCCACCACACACCAGATACCATGCGAATGTTACTATAAAATAATAAATGGCGACTTTTTCTCATTTTCTCTCTGATTTTCTGTCTACGTTTGTTGGTAGGCTTTTGACTCCGCCGTGTCTCGAACGATCGAGAGAAAATTTGGTACCCAAGTATAATTTGACCAGGAAAGGGTCCGAAAACGCATTATTACTTCAACCTGTGTAACTATCTCTCTACATTTATTTGTAGGTTATGAACTACACCATGCCTCCACCGATGGACACAAAATTGGCACCTAGTGATAATTTGATCAGGAAAGGGACAAATGGTGTGGGTCTCGATTGTGTCCGACGTCGCGTTTTGACGTTAACTCTTCAACACGTGCTACACCGAGTATAGTCATCTCTCTGCGTTTGTTTGTAGGCCAAACGTGATGTCGGAGTAGAATCTGAATGTAACGACTCAGCCATCTGGTTCTGAAATAAACCCGTAAACGATCGTTTAGGTTACGCCGAATGTAAAATACGCGAACGAACTAAAGGTTACGACAAAGTAATAGAAGATAACTTTATCAAATTAATAATCTCACATGTTTTACTTGACAATCTTTAGGAACTATCTCGACTCAAATATTGAGTATTGCACCTACATATGAATGGATGGCATGCTGTTTGAATTTTGAAGAATTTCAGCGAAAATAAATAGCAACAGCTAACGTGCGATCTCGCTACAGCGAGATCGCACGTTAGTTCTTGATATTTATTTTATTGGAAATCCCGTTTCGGCGTAAAACAGCATGACTGACGTAATAAAAAGAGAGAAAGTGGAGAAGAATTGGCAACACCCGTTTTTCTATAGGTTACAACCATGCTATATAGCGTAACCTATCAACGGGTTGGGATCGCGGTGGCTCAGTGGCAGACTGTTGGGCTTCTATGCTGGAGGTCCCGAGTTCGATCCCCGCCCGGGACGACCCGCGTTGTGTCCTAGGGCAAGGCACTTTATCTCGGTTGCCTACATGGGGGCACGATGATGCCTTGTTCTAAGGCGTACTGCACGTCGATGGTTCACATGTCTTCAACCGCTGTAACCCTGCTTGAGTGGAGCTTGAACAGAGTTAGAATGTTGAGGAGCTGACAGTTGCTCGTCGATGCTCGGTGGTTCTCTCCGGGTACTCTGGCATCCTCCACCCGTAAAACTGTCACGGTCACGATTAGCCATTGTGCATAAGTATGTGACTTTAAACATCAATAAATAAATAAATAATAAATCAACGGGTTACGATGTAAATCCTTTATTTCCAGGCTTGAGCCATGTCAGTTTGATTGGGTTTTTTGTATTGTCTGTTTGTTCGTTGTGATTTTCTGTATCCATTCCCAACGTACTGTAGATGTGTATTGTTTCTGGCAACTGAATACTATTAGAACAATCACTGTGTACAATTTGAAATTATTCTTCTAATAATGCCCAGTTATTGTTAAAATAATGAACTCTTATTGTTTGTTGTCTCCACTCTTTCGAAAAACAGCGAAGGTGAAATAAATGTTCTTGGCTGTGGGCTTTAAACAAATAACCTGGGTTAAAATCTGGGGATAAGCAGCTGAAAGTCTCCCGTTATATATTCACACCGTTAAATACTTTGACCTACCTCCATATTAAAGCTCTTGTTTGCCTTTGTTTGCCTTTTATACCGTTTCGTATCAATGAGTTGAATCTAATATCTGACATAAAATATTTATAAAGCTTCTTTTCAGTACAACATCATTTATAAAGAGGAATACAGCGCAGTTAAAATACCCAGTCTTTTCAACACAGGAAATTTACTGGTTAACACGCAAACAGGTTAAGCCCATTCACAATTTCCTTTCGAGCATGCAAAAGCTCATTTCAGTGCAGCAATATTTTTCGTCATTTTTATATCATGTCAATGAAAAGGTACGGATTATCACTTTGAAACTTCGGTTGCATTCAGTCAACTTCTTTTCGAACAACGGGGACATGTCTTTACTATTAACCTTATGATAGCCAGGTCTTTCGTACTTTCATGTACTGCCGTAAGGAAAGTCAACTAAGTAATCATGAGAACTTCATCTAAAAAAGCTAAATTTCATATATCGGGTTTTTTTGGTGGTGTGCAGAGGTCTAGTGGTTTAGGTGTTGCACTCCTGATTGTCAGGCGGGGTTGCCGAGGGTTCGATTCCCTTCGGGGTATCAGAGACCACCATTCTAAATTCCTCCAGAACATGAACATGTTTTATGTCCTTCAAAACACACCTACACACACACCCAGGCAGACTCCATAGAGAACTGCAATTAACTCAGACCCCACACCCATATATTTGCTGTATCCTTGTTCCTGAACACTCCTAAAAATTGTGCGGCGTAGCAAAACTGTCCCATAACTGAAAAAAGATCCTTCAGAAGGCTGCTTCAAGTGACAGTTGTGATAAATGCCAATGAAAAACCAATTGAATTGGTCAACATTTCTGTATTTTCTTTCAAAGATCTGTTAATAGCACAAACAGGGAAAAATCATCCAAAATGAGGTCGAAACACCCTTCTCAATCTTTTAACAGAAATAACTAGTGATGTTTCACAAAGCCTTAAATATTTTGAATTGTAGACGAAATTCTTCCTAAACGTTATATGTCGACACGCGAGAGCACGGTGGATCAATGGTTCGAGTCTCAGACTTCAAACCGAGAGGTCCACGGTTCGGTCCTGACCAGGGGTAACAGCGTTGTGTCCTTGGGTAATGTTGCGCTGTGTACTAAAGCTTACTGCATGTCGATGGTGTACTATACCTTCGACCAATGTTATAACTTTACATGTACGAAGGTACGGAGTAAGTACGTCGTTGGGGAGTTTAATAGTTTCTCGCTGCTTTTCAGTTGTTCTCCCGGGGTATTTCGGCTTCCTCTACCCGTAAATCTGTCTGGCATGAGATGATCCTGGCTGTCGAAAGTGTCGTTAAACCCCAATTTAATAAATAAATATGTCGTCGCGCGGTTTTATTATACATCAGTGCGTCTGATATCTTGCAGTACATATGCATTTGGAAAAAGTATTGCGCAAACTTTCTCTCTTATAAAAATTACCTTGGTAAAACCATGGTACTGTCCAAAAATACCATGATAAATCCTGGTTTATCATGGTGTTTTGGGACAATAGCATGTTGTATCACAGTAAGTTTTTATTAGGGCTGCGCCAAAAGATTTTTCTAACGACGATAAGAATGTGAGGCGCACAAAAATCATTGTGTCCCATTTTGTACACATCCCTTACCAGGATGCCAGTCCATAATTTTTATGACCAGTATAAATGAAATTTTGCACGCGAATCCCGATAGTGACACCTGTTGCCCACGAGAGATTTCGGTCATGTGGATTGATAATTGCAAAGAGATAGTAAATCTCTAGAATGCGGAATTTCATTATGTCATTTTAGCAGACTGACTGGTAATCAGTTATGGCATCGCCACTACATCACAATGTTCCATTCCACAATTTCCAGACATTTCCAAAAATACCCAAAAGATCGCAAATCGTAGGAATGCGGAATGCCAATACGCCATTTAGATAGACAGAACGGTTACCAATTATGGCATCGCCATTCCATCAGTGGGTTTCGCTTCACAGTTTTCGGACATTTCCAGAAAATACTCTCTCTTAAAATGCAAATATTGTCAAACTTAGTTGTCTGATTCATGAGATGTATTACAGGGACGGTCTGGGCCAAGAAAAGTTACCGGGGAATGCACCTATGGGGGCCCAGACCCGGGGAAAATATTGATTTTGCGAACTGAACGAACGCGGCTTCCTTGCATTTGAACGAACAGTCACAGTGCACACAGAGGACATTTCGATGACATTTCTATCATCTTCCTCGATCATTCGACAAAAATGGTTGGTTCATCGGGAAGTGTGACCCATCGGAAATACCCTAGCTCCTCCCAATCGGCGAAAATTTTGATTTTTGAAACTGAAGGAACGCTGTTTCCTTTACTCTGGGCGATAAATAGCAGTCTGGACTGCTGGTATATCGAAATGTCCTCTATGTGGACTGCCAATGACAGTACACATAGAGAACATTTCGATATGCTGGCAGTCTTTGCATTCAGATCTATTTCGTCTTTTGATGATTTTCACAAAATTTCACGTACCAACAGGTGTTGGGGTGCGTCAAGTTTAGGGGCCCCAGGGGAAACACAGTTGGGGCCTACAGGGAATTTTCCCAGTGGACCATCGGGCCAGTCCGCCTCTGATGTATTACATTTTCTAAATCCACTAAAACGGGCAACACCATCTGACAAAGTATAAATAAACAACCTTTATGTGAGAGGAATGAATTCGCTGTTAAATGCAAGGCCTCTGCCTTGAAAATGGCATGAAAAAAGCCCAAACTGTGCAGCCAACAGAAGTCTCAAAAGCAGAATTTGACCACTGAATTTACCTACTTACCACTGGAGCTTATCTTCCCTGTTTCTAAAATGTTGAAACAACTTCTGTTTCCGTCTCATTTTATCTACATATCTCGGAACTCCGTGTGAAAAGGACATTTAAAATACAGCATTGTTTTTCGAAACCACTGTTTTCCACAACTTCTAATTAATTAGCTCCATCCACCAATCTCCAATTGAGTGACCAAAACTTTAAATTCAGTTGCCCATAAAATAGTCAAATGCGATCATATATTCGATACAAAAATGCATCTCTAATTTAGATGGCATTACATTCAACACATGCCCTCAGTTTAGAATTTTAGCCCTTTGCAAAGTGCGCAGATGTGGACCTGGAAAGAAAACATAAAAAAATAATGACATAAAAGACACAAAAGTGTGCAGGAAGATCTTATGTAGCACAGGTGGAAAAAATAAGCATCTCGATAAGTCATCTCCGGTTATGAATGAATGAATGAATGAATGAATGAATGAATGAATGAATGAATGAATGAATGAATGAATGAATGAATGAATGAATGAATGAATGAAACGTTTCAGCGCGCCGAGGGTGCACAGGGACGATATGGGATTTGAAATCCCTCGCCACTTGAATAACTTTATTTGCTTAAGAATCCACGAAAGTCGGAAGCGAAGGCCATTAATCTTGTTGGTTTGAGCGTGCGCATTGGCAGTATGGTACTGGGGTCAGACCGCCGAGAACCGAGAACTGCAAGGTGACTAGGAATTATGCATAACTACAAAAGTTCTGCTCTGTGTTTTTCTTAGAAACGTGGGCATATATTTGATACATGTTTGCAATGAGACCAGTTTTTAAATAGAGAATGGTTACTCAAAAAACTTACTTAATAAAACCTTTTCACCCCAGAACATGAAAACTCTCGCATGGGCACAATAGTAAATATGCTGCATTTTCTTGACAATAGCTACTCAATTATTTCCTTCCTGGGTAATTTATTACCTGTATTTATGTGCGTATGGTGCATTTTTTCTCCAAAGATGATCATGACCACCAAGATGCAGGAAAAACCGGTGGAAAACCAACAAACTGGAACAAGTTGGGTTTTTATATGAATCGAATCTGATCAGTAATGCAACTACGCACTCTTGCCACCACCACCAGCTTCGGAGGCGCGTTCCAAAAGCCTTCCCACGACTTTCAGCTTTTTAAAACACCAAAATCCCGGGACAGTTGCCCCTTACCCCCCCCCCCCACCCCTTCTCGGCGCTAGTATGTGGGATCAACAGAGGGGGTGGTCATCTGAAACGTTGAATTTTTATAGTTAATGCACATAATATGTGGGTTTTGGCTGGTTGGTGGTTCCACTCCATGGATGCTTTCAGTGATAACTAAGTCTTGGTACACTGACTGGAAATACCAAAAAGGATCGTCAGACGACACTTGCGAATAAAATTCTTGAATAACTAATTTTTTGCGTCAAAAACATAGATTATGACCCCTCATTGGAACGAGGTCGTTGAGCTCGTTCCAATGAGGGGCCATAAGCTATATCTTTGAGACAAAAAGTAAAAAAAATAATGAAAATTGGATTGTGATTTTTGTGAATAAAGCTGGCCGGTTTTGGCCGTTACGTTGGATAAAGGGTTAAAAAGTGACAAGACTGCTTCAATCTCATCACATGTATGTATATTTGCACATTATGTAACTGAAATTTTACAGGCCTGTACAAAATAGATATCAAGGCTTCCTGGAGAAAGCTTGTCTTCTCTTTTTAGGGAAACTCCCTTTTCCAGTAAAACTCTTTTTTATAAAGAATAAGACCCGTGTTGTGTCCTTGGGCAAGGCACTTTATCCCGGTTGCCTACGTGGGGGCACGATGACGCCGTGTACTAAGTCGTACTTGAGCGGAGCTTGAACAGAGTTAGAGTGTTGAGGAGCTGACAGTTGCTCGTCGATGCTCGGTGGTTCTCTCAGGGTATTCCGACTTCCTCCACACGTAAAACTGTCACGGTCACGATTAGCCTTTGTGCGTAAGTGTGTGACCTTAAACACCAATAAATAAATAAATAATACAAAGAATAAGAGAAATGGTACAGTAATTCAGATATGTTTAAAATTGCTAGTGCGTAGGAATAAAAAGAAGTCCAAAACACTGAAGTTTATTTCACCAGTTGTTCGCATAGGCCTGAGATGGTTTCGTGAAATGCACTCTTGAAGAGGGTTTAGATAGCCTTTTTATACTTCCTGCAGTCTGTTACATCAAAGTATTTTATTGATTGGGTCAAAAGACACCAAGGTAGGTCATCATTATAAAATGATTCAGGATTCATGGAAACTTTACAGTACCAAGGGCCGTCCATGGAAATTTCTCTGCTATGTGTCTGGGTCTGAGGGCAAATGGATAATTGGTCGTCCCAGTTCTTTCCAGGTAATTGATAGAGGTTATTAATTGGTTAGGTTCAAACCGGTCGCGATATCACCCAGAGGTGACTTCATATTAGCCCGAGACTGAAAGCTGGTGTGAAGTTTCCGAGGGCTGATATCTCGGGCGATGTGAAACTAAACAAGTAATAACCTCTTTACGTAGTAAACCAAAACAAGTAATTACAAAATGTTCACAGATCTGTTCCAGGTTTCTATCAGCGTTTTTGTTTCTCATTCTTTTCACTAAGTTCGAAGTTTCCTCTTCCAGTTGAGCTTGTCGAATGTCTGGGCTTCCCCACTGGGAATGTCGCGAAGTTCGGATTTGTTGAAGTATCTCCCCCCACACGCCGACTCAGAATTTTAATTTGCGTTGAATTTTCTGTCCAACTCTTTTCTCTCTTCTCTTCCTCCGCCAAATCCTCGCTGAATATCGTCAGAAATTCACCGCCATTCAAACACAACGCTTCAAACCATTTATTTATAGCTGGTAACACCAGTTTTCGCCATTGCGTTCGATGAGTTAAGGGTTCCATGTAAACAATTTGGTTCGCCTGTTAACGACGCCTCAAGGGGAACAACTCTGGCTTGATTCATATCGGCCGTGATCAGCAATATATCAGACGAATTTTAAGTCATATCGTCCAAGCTTGATAATGGGCTAATCTTGGAAAGAAAATCATATTTAGTAAATAAGCAAACAAAACGGGAGCGCGGTGGCTCAGTTGGTAGAGATGCAGGCTGCAAGCCGAGAGGTCATCGGTTCGAATCCCACCTGCGGCAACCGCGTTGTGTCCTTGGACAAGACAATCCCGATTGCCACGTGGGGCACGGTAGCGTTGTGTACTAAGGCGTACTGCACGTCGATGGTGCACTTGTCTTCAACCAACGCTGACCCTGCTTGTGTGGAGTTAGTACGTTTGTGAGCCTGATTGTTGCTACCCGTTGCTCGGTGGTTCTCTCCGGGTATTCCGGCTTCCTCCACCCGTTAAACTGCCCGACGCGAGGTGACCTGGCTGTCGAAAGAAAACAAAAATAAAATAGCAGTCAAAACAACCATTCCCCACAATTTGTGGAGGCCTTAATACTATCTTTGAGAAAACTTTAAAAAGTACCCAAGAAACTGTGCCAGCGAGTTGAAATCATTAACAACACAAAAAAAAAACAATCGCAATTTTTCCCTTTGAGTGATCAGCCATCTGCACAAATGGGCGGGTGTGAACTAAATTATCTACTGTTTTCATGTGATCAGCAAAATTAGCCCAATAGCCGACATTGTCTTTTTTCTTTCGTTTTCTGGTGATTTTTAAACCTGTTTAAGGAAGTTGGAATACCTTAATGTCATTATTATCCAATATTTTCCGGTAGACTCCGTGAGGTGAGATGTTTTGACTTCATTTTGAACCTTGTCTGTAACCGTTTGTAGTATTCTAATGTAATCTCTCTTACTCGGTTTGCTGTGTATATGGGCCACCGAGCCGGGGGGGGGGGGGGGGGAGGGGGGGGCACTAAAAATTTGCAAGACGTGACGTCCTATTTTTTATTCGGCTCCTTTTTACACCCACCCACCCACTACGTGCAAATTTTCTACTACCGTTCTCAGACACCCAACCTCCACTCTCCCATTAAAATCCAAAATAAACTTATAAACTTAGTAGGCACAACTGTCTTTAGGGGGGTTTCATAATGTTCTTAACCCTTTACCCAACGTAATGGCCAAAACCGGCCAGCGCTATTCTATAAAATCGCCAATTAATTTTTATTATTTTTTCATTTTTTGTCTCAAAAACATAGGTTATGACCCCTCATTGGAACGAGCTCGTCGAGCTCGTTCCAATGAGGGGTCATAACCTATGTTTTTGAGACAAAAAATGAAAAAAAGTAGTTATTTAATCATTGTTTGGCAAGTGTCATCTGCTTTTCATGTTAGGTAAAGGGTTAAACTGGTACCACCAATTTAAACCTTTGTGGGCTGCTGTGGGCCCCAATCTACAAATGACAAGCTGTTCATTATCAGGCTTAGCCAGAGCAGGTGGACATATACGGGAACAAATTTTCATTTGAATTGTTCCCAAAATATTGTCTGCACATTTTCTACATTTCGAACAAGACACCCACCCCCTACTAATGTGTGACATTTTCCCAGATTAAGCCCTATATTCTCACATATAAAGCCTCCTGATGTTGTATTTATGTTAAGAGTGTGAAGTACAACATCATCTTTAAGGTTTGAAACACAAATGATGGTATATATTAGCTGATATATTGATATATTTTAAATGCAATTTGTGGCGCACTCAAGAGTTCCACCCACGTCACGTCTTGCAAATTTTTGGTGCCCCCCCCCCCCACCCCCCTGGCCGAGCCAAGAAGTTCCCCGTGACATTCTTCGCATGCTAATTGCTCAAACTCTTCATTCATATTTGCAAACCATGTTATGCGCCTCTGATAAAATAATTCCTTGCCAAAATGACCAATCGTTATGGGGGTATATTGTAATATAAAATGGTCAGTTTCACAACCTTGGGCTGGCGTGTGTCCCCATCGCTAAGTCGAGGTCTCCACTTCAAAACATTATCTCGGAATCCCTATGATGGTAGTAATCCATAGAGAACGGTAGCTGCGTTTAAATATAAAACTGTTGTTTGTTGCGCTTTACTGGGTATTCCCAATTAAGCATTATTTATATATACAACGGACGTTAGAGAAAAATAGGAATGCGGAGGGTGGGTATGTTTACATTAATTTTCTGATCATCTTGGATTTGCAGTTGTTTCTAGGCAAATCTTGGTTGCCTGTACAGGCAGCCAAGATTTGCCTAGAAACTACTGCTAAGCATCTCAGAATGTAAATTGCAATTTTCAGCAGAAACAGTTTGTTGGAGCACCTGTTCGTTTGCAGTAAAAAGTGATCAAAGTCAGAATTAGGTTCTCGAGGGTTAAAATTAAATGAGGGAATTTGTATAATTAAGCAAGTTTTTATATATTCCGTGTATAAAAAGACAGTCGAAAGCCTCTCGATCCACGCTCAGTATATGCAAGGTAAAAATATAAATTAAAAATAAAACCTTCCCTCCCTCACTGCTTTGGAAAAATAGTCTGAGAATCTGTTGATTGATTTTATCTGGCCTTAGCTTTTGTAACTATGATTAAAATATATTGGTGCTTTTCGAAGATTATTTTTCAACGAGTGTTTAAAAGCAACGGTTGTTGGATTGTTCCTGGTATCTACGGGTAACTCGTACTAAAGCTTTAGTATTGAATACAAAAATGGTCGTCGCTCACCTTGGGAAGATCTTCTATTCGGTAACGATAAGTTTTGTTGAGAATTTTTTAGTGTATTCATGTGTCTGAGGTACTTGGGGTGAGTAGGTTGGTTGGGTGGAGATACACATATCAAGGTATGCAGAAGTGTGATTTTAAAAACAATTTGTGAAAATAGATGAATTTATGCATTTTACATCTTGCTTCCAAAGTTCCCTTATCAGTTTCCATTTAAAGTTGAGTATTATACACATTTTTCGTAGTAGCCGTCATTATTGCTTCCCATTGGATTTGATACGTAAGTTATAGGAAAATGAGAATGCAGAGGGTGAGGATGGATACATTGATCTTCTGGAAGTGTCATCGTGCTGACAAACGTTTCGATAGGTTTACACGTCATTTACAGCCAATCAACCAATCAAATGTGGAGCTTAATATTACATGTATTGGAATACTGTTTAGTCGTACTCGCCACATAATCAAAATCTCCCTGGTTATGTAGGTTGTTACTACCATGTGGGTTTCCTGGATGGTATATTGAAGTCTCTGGGCATATCGTCCCCTGAGTTCCAATGTGATCTATGTGCCAACTGGCACATAGAACACATTGGAACTCAGGGGATGATATATCGACGAGTCCGTTAGGAGGCGAGGTCGATAATTTAAGACATTATCTCGGAAACTCACTTGGTGGTGGTAACCAATTTTTCTTACAATCTTATAATATTCCTCCCATTCTTGACTTGCTCGCATATATTTTGACAATCGTTAAGCATCTATGAGTTCATTTTTATGAATAAAAATCATGACGTGATGGTATTGCTTTCTTGCGCTATGCATGACGTAATCCCCATTCATTTTTCTACTTGTGCTACAGCCACTGAAGTTTATAGCAACGTTTCAGCTGCGTCTTTCTTTGTTTTACTTTTCAGGTTTAACGCATGGTAGGCCTATATAAAAATATCATCAAAGCAAAAAATCATCTAGTCCAATTTATTTCGTTGAGTTGGTGATTTATTTATCATTTAACCCTTTGGTACTTTTGTACGTGTTATTACGTACGAAACATTTTGTTTAATTTAACCCTTTGATACTTTTGTAAGTGTTATTGCATACAAAATCTTTTGTTTAATTTAACCCTCTGATACGTTTGTACGTGTTATTACACACGAAATTAAACAGCGCGTTGATACTTTGTGGTCATTTGTTTTGTTATTACGTTTCGATTTTTTAAAGTTTTAACCTCAAATTCCTATTTTCTACCGAATAGTGCTCAGTGATAACCGTTGAGCCAAATGTTATCGTAGCTTAAAATACTAATATAATCCTGCTGTCAAGACTTCTTAACTGGTTGAGTGCTAGAAGCCACTGTCGGGGCTTTCAAAAATGAGGATACCAGAGCAAAAGCCAACACTCGCCTTGCTTATATTTCATATTCAGTCAAACACAAAATAAATTTTCTTTATATAAAATTGTTTTATTACAATTTATTGGAGAGTGCCTGTGGGCACTCTCCAATAATTTGTAATAAAGCAAGTTTTGAATAACAAATTCAGACCACATAAAATAATCTATCCCTCAATCAGATAATCACTAATGTGGAAAATATCTTGTTATTTGTACTTTTCGACGTTGCATTTTGATAAACGTTGAAGAAACTGAATTCCCAGTTTCGTTTGAACATCAGGATAATTAATGTCTCAAAGGGTTAATTACTTTTATCAAAACGGTTGTCTTGACAATATAGTCTCTCGATGAGTAAAAAACATTCCCTTTCTGAATCGAATGATAGGACGTGCGGTTGCTACTAGTGTTCAACCGATTACCAAAAATGGTCGTTGACCGATTACCGGTTATTTGAGCTCTCAATCGGTCGATTCCGATGCCGATTCCGATTGTAATACCGTGCACTAGGACAAGTCGAGGCTCGAAAGAACTACATTAAACTGAACATTTTTCGTTGTTAAACTTCGTTGACTTGGGTCGAAATAAAATTACCAGTCGCGCACACTTGGGCGGTAAACGTGGCTCTCAGAGCCACGTTTACCACCCAAGTGCGTGCGACTGGTAATTTTACTTCTGCCTGAGTCAATGGAGTGTAACCGTCACTTTTCCGGTATGAACTTGCGATTTCGTCCAGTTGTAAGCTTTGCATGTTGTTTAACTTGTATGTCCCGTAACGGGGCGTCTAGAGAGATTAAGAATACACATTGTGGTTGTTTCTCAACTTTATTGAATGGTATCATTTTACATTAACAATTAAACAACTGCAGAAGAGAATAAAATGCGGTTAATGAATTATCTCAAAATGCTTGGCAACAATCGGTTGAACCGATATTCCAGGAGCCGTTGCCGTTGTCATCCGACTGCCCACAATCGGCCGATTGTGGTGGCCGGTTCCGATCATCGGTTGAACACTAGTTGCTACCATCAATGCGGGTTTGTATTTTGTTTAGACGTTTTAACGTGTATTTGAGGAACTATGTTCTTGTAAAATTAATTCGAATTGTTACTAGTATATCTATATAAGTTGATTATTTGGTCGTTTCCTGTTTGCCAGAACTTAGACGATTCGTCGGATATAGCAAGCCTAATAAACGTTCATGGACAAGAGAACTTAATCATCAACACCAAATCGGGAATCTTATTTTTGCGATTCAGGACGATTGGTTAGAGATTGGGAGTCTATGGCACATTGGCAGTGTGCATTTTTCTTCGTCTAATCAGCAAA
This sequence comes from Pictodentalium vernedei, assembly GCA_031216915.1. Lineage (NCBI taxonomy): Eukaryota > Metazoa > Mollusca > Scaphopoda > Dentaliida > Dentaliidae > Pictodentalium > Pictodentalium vernedei. Next base: position 743,440,968 of record CM062295.1, read on the forward strand.
GTGACAAACTTTATGGGGGAGACCACGGGGGTCACCACCCCAAAGTCAACACCGTCCAAAGATGGATACGATAATTGTGTCAATCACTCGCTATTAACTGAATTTCCTTCTCAGTTTATTGGCTTCAAAGGGATAATAACAATATCTGGAAGCATTTAAAGTTCATTGACGTCAACGGACACGACCAACCGCACACGCAAATCATTGTATACAAATATTACATGAACATCACCTGTGTAAAAACTACCACCATATGTGAAAACATACACGAGCACTAAATTTAGTCATGTTTAGAAAAGAATTGTGAAGTAAATTTAACCTTCCACCCAACACGACTAGACAGGAACGTTGTGAAGATAACATATTGGGGAGTGTGGAAACCTGATTTGTCCCTACTGTGATGGCTCAAGTCCCGACTGAACAAATATTCCAGCCACATCATCAAGGCATGCCTTCGTTGAAGGCATGCCTTCTTGTTGTTGTTGCTGTTGTTGTTGTTGTTGTTGTTGTTGTTGTTGTTGTTGTTGTTGTTGTTGTTGTTGTTGTTGTTGTTGTTGTTGAAATATTACCCAGTCGGGATTATAGTTAAAAACTCTAGACTTCTTGGATTTTTATTTGTGAATAGAGAAAACAAAATGTAGTAGTTGTGATGCAACCCCCGCTAGGGGTAAATGCGTTGTATCCTTGGGCAAGGCACTTCCGACTGCCCAAGTGGGTGCACGGTGGCGCTGTGTACTAAGGCGTACTGCACGTCGATGGCACACCTGTCTTCAACCATTGCTAACCCTGCTTCTGTGGAGTTAGTACGTTGGGCAGTCTGACAGTTGCTCGCCGTTCCTTGGTGGTTCTCTCCGTGTACTTCGGTTACCTCCCCTCGTAAAACTGTTAGACTCGAGGTGACCCTGACTGTCGAAAGTGTCGTTAAAAGTCCAATAAATAAACAATAAATAAATGTGATGCAACATCTTATATTTTTAACACAAACTGTAGTGGTAATCTAACTTGGTCATGTGGTGTTGTGGTTACCGGTTCTCGTCAGATCACCGAAGTTAAGCAACGTCGAGCCCGTTTATTCCTTGGATGGGTGACCGTCTGAGCGATCGATTCGGACACCCGCGTGGTGTACTTGGACAAGGCACTTCATCCCGATTGTCCACATGGGGGCACGATGACGCCGTGTACTAAGGCGTACTGCACGTCGATGGTGCGCATGTCTTCAACCAATCTAATCCTGTCTGTGGTGCAGTGCAGAGTTACGATGTTGGGGAGCTGGCAGATGCTCGTCGTTGCTCGGTGGTTCTCTCCGGGTACTCCGGCTTCCTCCACCCGTAAAACTGTCACCGACTCGATACGACCTTGGCTGTTATTGTGTCGTTAAACCCTAATAAATAAATAAATAAATAAATAAATAAATAAATAAATAAATAAATAAATAAATAAATAAATAAATAAATAAATCTAACTTGGTCATGCTGGTTCCCCAAAAGCCCGAATCGGGAACTACAGACTTCTATTTGTATGACCGACTGTGAGTGTGACATAAGTCCAAGTATTAACCCTTTACCCAACGCAGACGATATCAAAATTTATTATTTTAAATATAATTTTTTCAAAAAATTTCAACAAAACCATATCATGTGACCCCTCGTTGGAACGAGCTCGTCGAGCTCGTTCCAACGAGGGGTCACATGATATGGTTTTGTTGAAATTTTTTGAAAAATAATATTTTTTCAACGACTGAATTTGCATATTACGCGGGTGGATGCGGTCGATTCGTTGGGTAAAGGGTTAAACGCAGCCTCGTAAGAAAGTGCATGATTGCAAGCAAGAGTGATTCGATATCTGAGCCTCCAATCCAGATGAAAACATCACGACTAGTAAAAGTATTGGACCCTAAACCCGCCTAAGCGAATAGCGCTCCCTCGTGGACTAGAGAACGACACCTACAATATTTTTTGATGATTAAAGAAAATGTTTGCCCCCAAAACATAGCTTACGACTCCCTTAATAGAACGAGCACCTCGAGTTCTTTCCAATGAAGGGTCATAAGCTATATCCTGGAAGCAATAATCGAAAAAAATAATACAATTTGAATGCCGACTGTAGTGTATATCGGATTTGAGCGATACATGGCTAGTGAATTTTATATGGTACCAGAAATGTGTTTGTAGGGCTGAATAACAGTTTCTTGTAAACTAAGAGTTGAACAAGGGTGAGTCCAAAGTCGGCAGAAGCTCGATAAAAGTGGAGGAGCACAATTTTTCAAAACTACCATGGTTCGGCCCAGTGGGAGAAAAGTTACAACCGTATATAGATAAATGTACCACCACACACTATAGTCTCTCGTTTAAGGTACAGTCCCATATAGGCCTCGGATCACCCCGGACCAGTCCGGGATGATCCGGGGCCTGATCCTTGACGACGCCGTAGTGGTCCTGGATAGTCCGGGTCGTCCTTGGCCATCCGGGGTGGTCCCTGGGTATCCGGCATGTCGTCCCGGATATTTTTGACTGTAAAAAACCTCCGGGACGAAGATTTAATCCGGGTGGTCCTTGACCATCCTGAATCATCCTGGACTCCGCCGTGTTGGCAACGGGGTCGTCCTGGACGATCCGTAACTTGAACGGGATGAGCCGGCGTGAACCGTATCGAAACGAGGTAGCCCGGGACAATACATGACATGCAGGATCACGCCGGATCATCCCGTTCAAGTTACGGACCGTCCAGGACAACCCCGTTGCCAACACGGTGGAGTCCAGGATGATCCGGGATGGTCCGGGGTGATCCGGCATGATCCGGGTCCTGTCCGTAGTGATCCCTATTCATCCCTAACGCTGCCGGGTCGATCCGTGACTCCTCCTGGATGGTCCTGGACTGTCCGGGGTGGTCCGTATCGACACCGGCTTGTTGGGTTTTTATGACGCATTGTGGGCAACAATACGCATCCGGGGCGGAAAAGTATCGCCGGATCATCCCGGACCACAGTTACGGCAATCCGGGATAATCCTTAGATGAGCATGCCACGGAGTGGTCACTACCCGGTCCATTTCTTCGACTTCACTCATCTCCCATCCCGAAGGCTAGAAGATGGTCAATGTAGAAGAAACGGACCGAAGCAACCGAAGGTGGTTTTCTTTGCCAAAGATTGTTTGGATTTGCAAAAAAAAATATTTTATAGGAATGCCTTATATTGATACGTTTGCATGAGCCTTATTTTAACTCATTGTGTAACCGCGTAACATCTGTGTGGAAAAAATGAAGGGCAAGCCCCCCCCCCCCCCCCCCCCCCCCCCCCCCCCTTTCCTGGTTTTGTTGCCTTTGGGAAACTCACATGAAATATAATATAGAACCAAACCGCTTTATCAAAGAGATCAAATCCATAACAACTTTACTGAGGGTCAAATATCTCCAAAACCGTCATGACGAAATCCCTCAAATGCTCGACTTGCACCGAGTCACACTCCGAGAAGACTGAAACTAAATGTGGCAATGAGTACCTAAAATTGACAAGCATTCTATTTCCCATGCCATATTATACTAGTAAAGGCAATTCTATACAAAACACATAGAAACGAACGATCCAGCAATCTGCAAAGATGCTTGTGATATAACAGGTAAACTCTGCAGAAGCCAATAGCCAGGACTCTATTCCAAGCAACTATCTGTCGTTTGTAAAAGAACCGCAGACCAGATAGCGACAGAGAAAAGCCCACTCCCCAAAACAGCCTGAGCACGCCATCTAAAACAACACAATGGACAAACTGAAATTAATTCATCTTAACTAGCGTAGAGTAGTGAGTAAAAAGAATTTGAAATTTATTTCGATTAGCCATTATCCCAGTTAATAAAATCCAACTGAGATCTTAAGTAAGTTCACTATAAACGGTTACAATGGTAACCCTTTATCCAACGCAGACGATATCAAAATTTATTATTTTAAATATAATTTTTTTTAAATTTTTCAAAAAATTTCAACAAAACCATATCATGTGACCCCTCGTTGGAACGAGCTCGTCGAGCTCGTTCCAACGAGGGGTCACATGATATGGTTTTGTTGAAATGTTTTGAAAAATAATATTTTTTCAACTGCTGAATTTGCATATTACGCGGGCGGATGCGGGCGTGATCGAACTCTCAAATCAGGAGTAAGTCCTGTGCTTCTCACTGAACAGGACATCAAATTTGAAATGCTTTCAACAGACCACCTAAATCTTTAGGTGACTAATTCAAGTCGAAAAAGGACAACAACAAAAAATAAAAAAAATAAATAATAACTCTGTTTACAATTGACAGCTAGATTGAGTCATTTGTGTGCAAAGCACACTACAGTATATCCCCGCATTTGCATTCTTGATTGTTGGTTGATGCTTGATACAGACAGAAATGAAAAGGTATTATATAAAATCTGAAATCCTTCTGCACATCTAGAGACCCTACCTGAACATATGAACACACTTTCAATGTTTTGAATTAAACCCCATGGGAGCCTTTCGCAGGAAACTGATTCTCTCCTAACAAATGTGTCGCTGTGGGTACCACATGGTGCCGAATCAATAATCCGAAACCTTTATGCACATCTATATATAGACCCATCCTGAACATATGAACACACTTTCAACATTTCGAATTAAAACCCCTAGGGGCCTTTTTGTCGCAAACCGATTGTCTAACGACAAAAGTGGTGCTACGAGTGAAAAATGGGGCCGAATCAAAAATCTGAAACCCTTATGCACATCTAGACACCCTACGGGAACTTATGAACAACATTTCAACATTTCGAAATAAACCCCCTGGGAGCTTTCGCTGGAAACCTTTTCGTTACGAATGAAAAACTCCAGGAACTTTTCGCCAGAAACCGATTCTCTAACCACAAAAGTGGCACTACGGGTGACACACGGGGCCAAATCAAAGATCCGAAACCTTTATGCACATCTAAAGACCCTATACTGGAACATATGAACACACTTTCAATGTTTTGAATTAAAACCACTAGGAGCCTTCCATCGGAAAACGTTTTTCTAACGACATATGTGGTGCTACGGGCGTTAGATGGGGCCAAATCACAAATCTGAAACCTTTATGCACATCTAGACATCCTACCAGAACATATGAACACACTTTCAACGTTTCGAATTAAAACCTATTGGAGCCTGCCACCGGAAACTGATTTTCTAACAATAAAAGTGGTTCCACTGGAACCACTTGAGGGCCAACTCAGAATTCCGAAACCTGTATGGACATCTACAGATCCTATCGGAATATCTTAGCATAGTTTAAAGGTTTCAAATTAAAGACCATAGGAGCCTTTCAATGGAAACCGATTTTCTAACAATAACAATAAAAGTTGTTCCACTGGAACCACTTTGAGCCAAATCAAAATTCTGAAACCTCTGTGCACATCTACAGATGGTACCTGAACACCTCAGCATAATTTAAATGTTTCGACTTACATACTCTTGGTGATATGAAATGTGTACGCACGGACGGGACGGACGGGACGAACGGAGATCACCACGATATAAAAGGCGGGGATATTGCCCCCAATAACGTAATTTATCTAAAATATTCAAAGTCTTCACAGAAAACTGCTAAGGTGCTAAGCCGAGCTGCACCGTATATAGGGCACTGGAATAAATAGTGCTCACATATATCTGCCGTTGCACAATGAAAGAGAGGCGAGTCAGCGAGATGGTTATTAACAGTGTCTTTCTGGATCATGTCGCTATGAAAAAAATGAAAGAGGAAAAATTGAGTTGTATAGTTCCTTTAATAACTTTCAACGGATATTAAAGACATACACTGCAACTCACATAAATCAAATACAGTTTGCACCAAGTCATCCAACCCGCTCCCAATGAGCCATTCAGTCACGTTTTCAAGCTCCCAGGCTTCGACCGAAACCACCATTGTTGATACAGACGACGCGCACGCTTGGAGCCCAAGTTGCTCACGTGGATATGCAGGGGCCGTAACTCCTGTTTATCTATAGTTTGGTATTACACCCCCAACCATTTGGTATTATACGCGCGAAATATAGAGAAGGCTATCCATATTCGGTGTTTTAGGTACCTCATATACTTGTGGTATCCTAGAATACCAAAATTTATTGGTTTTTTCTTAGTGTATGGGTCTTGTTCTCAGTTAAGACGGCAATTTTGGATATCGCACCTTTATCCAAAACAGCGCCCAATTTAAGGCGTTTTTCTTCAACTTTTAATTTCAATTCAAGTATTGAACTATCCTTCTCGAAATTTTGGAAATATATTCTCCGACTAAAATCATATCTTAAAATGTGGTGCCTACTGGGAAATGCTCAACGGATATGGCCAAACTTTCGGGCGATGTAATTGTCAATGTTGCACAAAATTTAAGTTCGTCTGATTTTGATGAAATGTTAATATGTTGCAAAAATATAAAAATATACATGTTTAGGATTTTTTTTGTCTTCATTTAACCCTTTACCCAACGTAACGGCCAAAAACCGACCAGCGTTATTCACAAAAGTCGCCAATTAATTTTCACTATTTTTTTCATTTTTTGTCTTGAAAATAAGGTCCCCTCGTGGGACGCGCTGGTCGAGCTCGTTCCAATGAGAGGTCATAACCTATGTTTTTGAGACAAAAAATGAAAAAAAATTAGTTATTCAAAAATTTTGTGTCCAAGTGCCGTCTGCTTTTCATGTTAGGTAAAGGGTTAACATCGTGTTTACGCTGTTTTGCGTTTTACCCTTACCCATCCCTCCCGGTGACAGTCCTAACCTCCAAAGTACAGAACACAGTTCTATAATAATATCACACACCACTAAAGGAATAGTTGAAGGATTGTATTGTCCCATTTATTTCTACATTGTCTGAAATTAGTTAACACTAGACATCTCACCTACCAAGGGTCGGGAAACGTCAAAATTAAATTTCATTGCACGAACCAGAAATCAAGGCACATAATAGTATTCGTGGTTCGAAAAACAGAGCTGAAAACATGTTGAAAATCAGATATCAGATGTCAGGTACCGAATATATAACGTAAACAATCTCTAAGGTACCTCCTACCATTTGGTGAGAGCCCTACCCCCCCCCCCCCCCCCCAAAAAAAAAAAAAAAAAAAAAACTTAACATAGCGCTATAATAATATCAAAACGTCAAAAAGAATAGTTGAGAGGGTGGGGAGGAATTCTACATTTGTTTTCCACATTATTCAAACATTCATAAGGCTATGACGTCAAAACCTATCAAGGGTCGGAAAATGTCGAAATTAAATTTCAAAGTGCGAACTTGAAAATAAGGTACTCGTGATTCCAAAAAACAAAGTTGAAATGGTTTTGAAAATCATACTTCAGACACCACAGATATGGCGTAAACAATACTGGGGGTACCTCTCGCATTTGGTGATACCCCAAAACTTCATAATATAGCGCCCTAATAATATCACAGACCTCAAAAAGAATAGTTGAGAGGGTGAAAGGCAACATCAACTGGTTATTCTGTGTAAATCACATTGAGTTTGGGGCGTTAAACCGGAATTTGTTTCAATGTCATCCAATCAAAGGAGGAGGGAAAGAGTTTGTTGATGGAGACGAAAGTGGTTGCACTTAAACCAGCAGTAGAACACAAGTTTTTGCACCGAGTAGGAATAGGGGATGAGGCTATATTTGGTCCCTACAAAATTCAGTTAGATTAAAAATTCTAACGACGATTCGATTCGAGTTGCACTGATTCAGATATTTTCGAATCGTCAAGATGTTTCCAAATATTCAACAAAGTGTCTCTTTTTAACTCTTATTCTATCACCAGGTCTCCTGTACATGAAACCTGATGATAAAAGAAAAGGTAAAAAATTCCACTTCTCAAACTATTTCGATTTTGTCTTTAGTAATCACCACTACTTTTTATTGATTTGTCCAAAGAGACGACTCGCCATTGCATTCACCAGTAGAGTGGAGAATGGCCATATTTATTTATTTATTTATTTATTTATTTATTTATTTATTTATTTGTTTATTTATTTATTTATTTATTTATTTATTTATTTATTTATTTATTTATGGGGTTTTAATGACACTTTCGACAGCCAGTGTCACCTCGCGTCGGACCGTTTTACGAATGGGGGAAGCCGGAGTACCCGAAGAGAACCACCGAGCAACGACGAGCAATTGTCAGACTCCCCAACGTACTAACTCCGCCCAAGCAGGGTTAGCATTGGCTGAAGACAAGTGTACCATCGATGTGCAGTACGCATTAGTACACAGCGCCACCGTGCTCACACATGGGCAATCTGGATGAAGTGCCTTGTCCAAGGACGCAATGCAGTTACCCCTGCATGGCGCGGATCGAACCGTAGAACTTCGGGTTGGAGTTCAATGCCGTAACCTCTGAGCCACCGCACTCCCAAGTGACCATATTTAAGGCTGCAAGAGGTGCTATATCTACTACTAAAAAGCTTCGAGATTTGATTCGATTCTCTGCCTAATTCGATGCGGGATTCAATCTGATCCGAAATTCGAGATTCGCATGACCCTAGCTATTTAGTGACCTGAGTCCTGGAATAGTTTTCGATGTGTTCTTCAAAGAAGCTCAGTTTTGATTTTCAGAATGGGAAACTGATTTCAAGATATACCATCTGTCAGTATTAAACTTTTGCAAGGATCCACGCCCGACGATCTGAAAACCAAATAATATAGCAAGCAGTGACGCATCAAGCGGCAGAACGCTTTGTAGTTTATGTGCACGTTGGGAAATGTGAAACAGACTTATTCCAACTTGATGGATAATCATGTCTTGCATCGTGAATAGTCACATTGAAAAGTGGTAGGCAGGGATGCAAGACGAAATCTATCTCTCATTCGCATGTAGCAACAATAAAAGATTTTTTACTCAAAAAAACGTCAGGTCGGCCGTTTTTTTAATGTAGATAGATAGCAAAGAGTAACCCTTTCCTATCAAATCGGAGGAAACCGCTCCAGTAAATTACAAACTCAGCAGATGAAAAAAGAAAATTAGAAACTTTCAACTGAACCTTGCGTAATTTACAAATTCTGTATTTGACAAAGAAATGCACACAAAACCATATCCCGTGGCTCCTCATTGGACCGACCGAGCTCAGCGAGCTCTGTCCATTGAAGAGTCACATAAAATGGTTTTGTTGAAATTTTGTGATTTTTTAAAAGTAATTAAAATGACAAATTTTGAATAAGTGTGCGTTGGGTATGGATTAAGATACACAGAAAAAGAAAGAGGAACAATGAGAGACAGATTTGCATAAACAAGTGCACATGTTGAAGAGTTATTGCAGTAACAGACAATGAGAAAGGATTCGGGAAATAAGATGTTTTATGTTTTATTAGGGTTTAACGACACTTTTGAAGGTCACCTCGGGTCGGATAGCTTTACGGGTGGGGAAAGTCGGAGTACCCGGATAGAACCACCGAGCAGCCGCGAGCAACTGTCAGACTCTCCAACGTACTAACTCCACACAGGCAGGGTTAGTATTGGTTGAAGATAAGTGCATCATCAACGTACAGTGCGTCTAAGTACACAGCGCCACTGTGCCCCGCGATGGCAATCGGGATTAACCCTTTGACCCAACGAATCGGCCACATCCGCCCGCGTAATATGCAAATTCAGCAGCTGAAAAAAATTTTTTTTTCAAACAATTTCAACAAAACCATATCATGTGACCCCTCTTTGGAACGAGCTCGTCGAGCTCGTTCCAATGAGGGGTCACACGATATGGTTTTGTTGAAATTTTTTGAAAACTTAAAAAAAATGATATTTAAAATAATAAATTTTGATATCGTCTGCATTAGGTAAAGGGTTAAGTACCTTGCCCAAGGATACAACACAGTTACCACTGGTGGAGATCGAACCCTGGACCTTCCAGTTTGAAGTCCAGTGCCGTAATCACTGAGCCACCGCGCCCCCTAGGCCATAAGAACAGATAAAATAAAACCTACGGTTCAAGATCATTGGACATTTACTGATAAATGCCAAAGACTGGAGACCTTGTGTGGGAGTGAGGTAAAAAGAGTTTGCACTGAGTCGGTCGATATGGCGTTTGGTCCAACATATTGATTTTTGAAAATCACCTTTCAGGTGCAGGGTGCAGATCTTGTTATCGCCTCCTGTTAAACTTATTCTTTCGGCGTGCGTAAGTTACTGACATTCATTAACAATTTCTTTCATTACACAAGCATATGGAATAGAGTAAAGTTTTGTGGGCGGTTGCAAACTAGACACGATGCAGGTACATTGAACGATACGACGAAATAACAATTTACCCACCCGGAACAAATTGGTAACAAGTTCAATCTGATCTCGCTTGACTGAAGAGAGTTCATTCAATAACATATCCCAAATCCGCTGAAATCCGTTTTTGGGAAACATTTTATACAGGTTTGAAATTAGGTGGTATTTCTTTACCATTACGTGCAATATTAGTCAGGTCATCGAAGATTTCGACCCAGCACAAATAATAACGAGCAGATTTTGGTGTCATTCGAAGTGACAATTGTCAACGAATAAGATATACAAAATCAACAGAAATCCACTTTAGATATTTTTAAAATCCAAGATTGCGTCTAGTATGGCTTTCAATGGCTTTTCCACTAGGCCATTTCGTTTTCCTCGTTTGCCATCAAATTTTCCGAGCCATTGTTTATAATTCGTTTTCTTGACGCCCAAGTAATCCATTTGACAACAAAGATTGCCACCTGCATCCTTTGGGCGCTAAAAGGATCACCTACCTGAACTAGAATGATTTAATTTGTTCTTCAATTTTCGCAAAGTTTTCTGTTATAAAACTGAATGCAAGATAAACTCACACAAAATACTATTATTCATACTTGGAGTGTGCATTATTGGGGACGTGACAACCGTTACTTATTCCCAGTTCCTTATTCAACATTCGTTATCAACCGAAAAGTCGAAGGTTCGATCCTGACCCGCGCCATCTGTGTTGTGTCGCTGGGTAAGACACTTAATCCCGTTTGTACGAAGGCATGCTGCAAGTCGATGGGGCACTTGCCTTCAGCCGCTGCTAACTCTGCCTGCATGTGTCGGATTGGTAAGTTAGTAAATAAGAGTCTGAAAGTTACTCGCCGCTGTTCGATGGGTCTCATCGGGAACTCCGACTTCCCACGCCCGTAAACATTTTAGACACGACATGGCCGTGGACAACTAGACGCGTCGTTTAACCTCGATAAAGAACCAGACAAACCAATCGGTCCCTAAGTTAAAGAAGAGAAAAATGAATTACAGAAATGGTTAAACGGACACTGAATGGAGGACAACCTGCAGCTGCTTCTGGTGAACTTTAGAAAGCTTTCGGGTGCCTCACCTAAGTCCGTCATGATAGGGGTAAATTCCGGTCCGTTGTGTCTCCAACCCAGTTTTTCGGATCGAGTTTAACAGCTCCAAGGGGTTTTTAGAACTTAACCTGTAGATGGACCCTCACGAATCCAGTATACCGTGTCGGATATTCTGGCGTTCAGCTGGCCAATTATGGAATCTAAATGATTATCTTGGATGCCAGCTTGGATAAATATATGTACACGCCATGACAGACTCATGGGTATCTCGAGAAATGCTTTGTAATTTACTGTGCCTTAAATGTTCTAGTAATTATGTCTTCCATTAATTAAGAAATATGTTTTGGTACCTGATATTCGGTCACTTTTGCACAGCTGCTGCTGCGCACATCCACCATACAGTGTAATTTTATTATGTAAGGATACGGCGTTAAGCCTGTTCGCCAAACCCCGTTTAAAAAACAGTAAATAAATAAATTTCTCCAAAGAACATTTCTGCAGAGTTTAGATATGTTGTTCTATGATTATTTACGCTTGGAATGGCAATAAAAGCAGCATGTTGACAATTTGTTTCGGGTCGACTAGACTAGACTCCGACGACGAAGTAGTAATGTGATAACCATCAAATCCCCAGTACTCCTACTTGCCTGATAGTCCAGGCACATTAGACATAAAAATGAGAAAGTAAGGAAAAAAATCGGAGAAAGCTGATTTTTTATATGTTTCCGGGACACACATTGCGGATAAAGTGTGAAAAGTCCCCGCGAATCCGAGTTGAGCTTTTTTAGTTATAGCGTTTTTTTGATGAAAAAAAATTTTTAAAAAAAATTCGACCCAGCTCCATATTTCTCATTCTTATTCGCCTTAGTAGGGTGAGAATCATAAATATCGTGCTGAATTATATTGAGAATACATATCCCCAACAGAAAATGCCAACTTTGTACCAATCCTCACACTCAATGGTGAAATATTCACGAAAATGTACAAAATTACGAAAAAAAATTTATTGTTTTCATACACACAACGTCCATTAAATCAAATCTACGACTACTTTGGGAGTTAAATTATATATCAAAAATTGCAGAAAAGCAGTGGCTTTATAATGATATATAACAATAGTCATTTATTCCATAATGAACTGGTGAAACGTGTGAAATATTAACCATACCCCCTAAACTCAAATTCAAACGGCATCGACTTTTCTCATTCAAATACCGTATTATACGTTTGTCCAGTGACGTTTGACCAACCACTTTATATCAAAGCAGTGGAGATTGTGTCTTCGTCAGATAAGTTGATAAAAGTTTTCGTTAGACTCGGCGGCTTCCATATGATTATGTCATATTTAGGGGCAATTGGTTCGATCATGGCTGGTAGCGGCTTGGATGAACTTTGGGGGACTGTTTATGCTGGTGGGTCAATCCATCATTTGATCAGTGGTCATGCATATTCATGAGCAGTTCGTGCCCATTTGCTAACACAAATTGCCATTACAAAACTTGTGTTTGAAGAAAGCCGAACACTAGATAACATAGACTGCACAGAAGTCAATGAAATATTCTGTGGACTTGCCAGAGGTGACTGTACAACAGCTGACGCTGTCAATCACGAAAGTGTCAACCATCTACTGTCAAAATTACACGAACTGCTCCAGAATACGTCCGTATGACGCACAGGAAAGCTTTGGGTACAATACTACGAGCAAATAGGTCTTCTCCAGTTGTTCTTGAGAGCAGAGCGCACAGGCGACTGGGAACTCCACACATATTGTGTTCGCAATATGATTCCAGTATTTCACGCAGGTGGTCATTTTGCATACGCAAAAAGTTCTCATCTCTATTTGCAGCAGATGAATGAGCTAACAGGATGATTTGAAGTTGTTCACTGAGAAAGGTTACTTTACCATAAGGCGCTCAGATAAATTCTGGGACGGGATATATTCTGATCAGACCATAGAGCAGTGTTTAATGAGAATGTTCAAGCTCCCTGGTGGTCTCACACATGGCAGGGGAATAACCGATAGCACTGTTGCGAAATGGGTACATGGACTACCTCTTTGCCTTCCGATATGTAATGCTCTCGAAAATTTTGTTCATGTTCACACTGGTCATGGCGAACAACATCGGGATCTCCGTCAAAGTTCACAATTGACTGATGCCAATGATATCACCAAATTATTGAACTGGCTCAGAGTGCATTCCCCCTTTCAGAATAGAGATCCACTACAATTAGTCTCTATAGCGACCGGGCTTGTGGCCGACGAAACTGTGAACTGTGACCAAGTTCGCAAAATTGGTGAATGTTGCGTATCGAATGTTGTAAGCAAAACGTTCAACAGCATCAAACTACGACGTGTTGACACTGTGAAGTCTTTCGCATCGATGGCAAATAGCATCAAAGTCCGTGGAAGTAAGGTAGTGATTGACCCCACAATTCTGTTCAACCGTATCACATGTGTTATTCAGTCACAAGCAGAGATGGAAGAGTATCTCAAATATGAACTCGCCCCGAAACCACCAGCATTGTTTGATTCTGCTGGAATGAGGAAGACACAGAAAAGCACGCTCGGTAAGATCCTCAAAACATACGGTTCCGAGCAAACTAAAATCCCAGAACATTCTCTGTTTGTTGTAGATGGTGGATTTTTATTGAGGGCAGTTGTATGGCCTAAACAGTCGTCATATCAGGACATATGTACATCATATTCCAATTATCTAGTGAGACATTTTGGGGCGAACGTCGTGGTTGTTTTTGATGGTTATGCTTGTACAATGTCGACAAAGGGCATGGAACAAGCCCGTAGATCTAAAGACAGGTATTCCATTGATATCAGTATCTCACCCGAGTTACCAGCCACCACACCCCAATCCGATTTCCTTGCAAATGCCAAGAACAAAACCCAACTGATCGATCTTCTAATGCAGGAGCTATCTGCTATCAATATTTAGTCCAAGCAGGCCGAGGCTGATGCTGATGTACTGATAGCCGAAACTGCACTTGACATCGCTCAAGATGACAACAATGTTGTCGTTGTGGGAACAGACACAGACTTGTTAGTCATTCTTACCTCTCGAGTTCAACCGGGATGTAATATTCACATGATGTATTCCATTACCCCAAACTTACTAGTTTCAGTTAGTGAAATAGCAACCAAAATGGGTGACCATAGAAGCAACCTCCTTGTAGCACATTCTATAAGTGGTTCTGACACTACTTCTGCACTCTTTCGAGTTGGTAAGAAGAAAGTATTCAGTACAATTGTCTCCGATGTTACTAGCGACTCACAACAGTATGTCAACACAATTTTGGCGGATGACAGTACACCAAGTGCAGTAGCCGCTGCCGGGGAACAACTTCTCCTGATCTTATACGGGAGTAAAACTGTTTCCTCTCTCGACCAATATAGATATGTCACTTACAAGCGTTATGTAGCAAAATCTAAACTGAATAAACCCATCGACCTAGCCTCACTCCCACCAAGCAGCGATGCTGCACAACAACATGTCTACAGATGTTATCTCCAGGTCCAACAATGGCTGGGCACTTCGCTTCCTCCGACGGATTGGGGGTGGTCGCTAGACAATGGACTTCTTGTACCGACTGCATCTACAAAGCCATGTGCCCCCGATAACCTACTGAATCTGATCAGTTGTGGTTGCAAGAGTGCTTGTACAAAAAGTTGTGGGTGTAAGAAGGCAGGACTCTCTTGCTCAGGTTTGTGTAATTGCAGTTCGGATTCTTGTAACAACCACAGAAACACTGTCCTGTCGGAAATTTCTGAGTTCGATGAATAATATGTATATAGGTCATGTCATTTCTGTATATAGCGTTGATAATAGTCAATGTAACTTAATCCATGTTGATTGATTTGTACATTCTGTAAATATTATTTATTGATTTTTGTACATTCTGTAAATATTATTTATTGATCTAATGCTGCCAGACACAGACGTGTCTGTTCGGTCCCAAGCCCGAAAATAGTTGAGTTCTCATGCTGACGAATTTTATGCCAAAAGGGGAACTCGGCCAGAAGCAGAGGGGGTCTTCCATAATGTCTATTTTGTAAGCAATGATAAAAGTCTTCAAATGGTGGTGGATTTTTTATCGTCTGTCCAACTAACATCCCGTTCTGTACTACGACCCTTTGGGCAAATCCGTTAGGAAAATCGTCATTTTTTGCGTAAATCCGATACTTTTTTGTGAATTTTCAATAATTTTTCGCAGGAATTGTCACAGAATGCACATTTTCCTCTAGGTAAATGTATATTAGACATTATGTAGCTAGAAATACGCGTAAACAAAAAATACAGTTGGATCAATTCGAGGTTACAAAGTTCGTGCGATTTTTTTTTATTTTTTTCAAACGCGTTTTCGAAAAAAGGCTGTAGAAAAAAAAGCTCAACTGGGATTTTAGGGGACTTTTGTCTAATCGTTCAGTGACATGTACTCGACATTCCCTGAAAAAATCAGCTTTCTCCGATTTTTTTCCCTAGTGAAACCTAATGTTCTTGGGCTAGATAATGATGTATTTGCTATTATCGCAACATGCCTAAAGATGACAGATTATTTTTTCTCTTAATTGGCAGACATAATTAAGCATCCATAATAACTGCTAATCCTAGGAGCTCCTATATTGGCTATAAATTTTTCTTGTCTAAGAATTTTAACATTTAGGATTTATTCATTAAAATATACGAACTTCATAAAGATGTTTCCCTTTATTAATTACAAACTGAGAACTCGCCCGGTTACCCTGACACAAATATGCACCCAATGAATGCGTCTTGCACGTACTCTGTACCTCCCTCTACAGACACTCACAGCCTAACATTCACGAACGCGCACCCATAAACCCGCACCCATCCACCCTCACACACACATGCTGCCATTGAACTGTTTTTGTTCCTTCACACAGGAATAGTCAGAGTTTTACATGAGACTTCTGAAATGAAATAACATGGCGACTTCAAAACTAGCTGGAGGGGGAGGGGGGTGGTCCTCTGAACCTTCGTAACCATGTTATTTATCGCCGGGAAATAAAAAAATGTCATATAAACGTCTCGATACTTTTTTTCGAAAAATATTTTAGAATGCATTTGGACAAAGTATGTTTCATTATTTTAATGCAGGAAAGGAAGATTGCGCAAGAGAATAATTATTCAAATTAATTCAGTCTTCAATCAGAAAGAAAGTATTTCAAGAAAGGACAGAAAGCTATCAAACAGAATAATGCGAGTTTTTCAGTTTTCACATTTGCTTGCAAAATCGAGCATTCACTTCCATACTGATTCTAAAGATTACGGAGTATATCTGAACAAACTGTTGACAAATTCTTTACTAAGATTCCAAATACACGTAACAAGCGCGTCTTGTTTGTTTATCAACAAATTTATGAGTGTCGATGGATTTAACTCCGAAGAATACCCATCTTTCCTCTACAATGCGTCTTATAGAATCCAAATCACTCTTTCGTCCTTTTGAATGACGTTCCCTCCAACTGCTGTCCAACTATATACTGACGTCAAATGAACGATCGTTCCTGGTCTACTCCTCCTTTGACGTCCACAAGTTAACCCTTCACCTAACATGAAAAGCAGACGACACTTGCAAAAAAAATTCTTGAATAATTATTTTTTTTTCATTTTTTGTCTCAAAAACATAGGTTATGACCCCTCATTGGAACGAGCTCGACGAGCTCGTTCCAATGAGGGGTCATAACCTATGTTTTTGAGACAAAAATGAAAAAATAATTAAAATTAATAGGCGATTTTTGAGAATAGCGCTGGCCGGTTTTGGCCGTTACGTTGGGTAAAGGGTTAAATCAATGGCGGGCTTGACAACCGTTACTTATTCCCAGTTCCTTTATCGGTTGATAATGAATTTTGAATAGGGAACTGGGAATAAGTAACGGCTGTCACATCCCCAATCAATGTTCATTAGTCGGGTTTTCCCGTAAACTGTTGTAATTACGCACTGGTCTCTAAACAATTTGATTGCTGGAACGTCACCGAAAAGACTGGCAACTCAATCCCCCACCCACACGCACAATGATGTAAAGTAAATCAGCGCGATATCCCTTCCACTTCCACCTGCGGCAACCGCGTTGTGTCCTTGGGCAAGACACTTCACCCCCATTGCCCATGTGGAGACACGATGACGTCGTGTACTAAGGCGTACTGCACGTTGATGGAGCACTTGTCTTCAACCAATGCTAACCCTGCTTGTGTGGAGTTAGTATGTTGGGGAGCTGACAGTTGCCCGCCGTTGCTCGGTGGTTCTCTCCGGGTACTCCGTCTTCCTCCACCCGTAAAACTGTCATGGTCATGATTAGCCATTGCGCAGAAGTCTGTGACCTTAAACCCCAATAAATAAATAAATAAATAAATAAATAAATAATCGCTTCCAATCGATGGCGTTTGATGAAGTGAAAATTGCTACCCCGTGACTGTGGTCACAGCGTAACAGCTTTCACTTCATCAAACGTCCAAGCACGAGAACCAGTTACATGGCATCAACTTTCCAATCTCGGAACTTGTTGATTGTTAATAATAATTGAAATATGTTGTAAACATTCAGTCTGTATTGCCGCGATAAAATGTCTACATCATCAACATCTTCATTTTTCAAAGACATCAATGTACATTCTTTAAAAGGCGATCGGCGATTGCGAGACGTTGTGAAATTGAAAACCTCCAAGAATTTTTTTTTTCGCAGCAAACATTATTGAACCCGATCAAGATATGAGAAATGAAATGGTCTGTAAACAACGTTGTTTGCGGCATGATGTTAACATTTTCAACTTATCAACGAAAACATAGGCGCGTACTTGATCCGTTACCTAAGTGTCAGAGTATGAAGTTTGACAGCTGTTTCCCCAGTAAGTACTTCACAGTCGCCGTGGATTGGTCGTCATCCACGCGTGGGCAGCGATATCCACTCATGCGTTTTTCAGATAATAAAAATCATCGTCAGCCAAATTTTAATTAATGAAGCACCGGGTTGTACCCGGTGCTTCATTAATTAAATTTTTGATGATTATTCCTATAATTATTGTTTGGAATCTAATATTATTGCGTCCATGGAAATATTGTCCATCCTTGGCCTTGGAAAGTGACCAGTCCACGGCAGCTGTACTGTACGAACTATGTACGCCACCAAAATGACATCCTTGGACCAAAGCATACAAAAATTCAAAGAACCTCAAGTGAGGTTATAACGTCAAACATAGTGGTAAAAAGAAAAAAAAGCCCGGATTAGCAAGACACAACACAACGAAGGTGGAGTACGGAGGAGGGTGGGGGGGTTTGGATGGAATCAACAATCCAAAGGCGTTGTATTCTGTATTTATACCACGATTAAACTTGAATTGAGTGGATGAAACTGAATTTTAAAAAAAAATATCCCCTGTGGTGGTCTGTTTACATTTCAGCTTGACGAGCTTTTTTTTCAAAGCATTTCATTTACGCTATAACTTCAATAACGTGCGTAACTACCAACGTTTTTGGTAATTACACAAACTCCAGTCAAAGCGCCGTTTTCGGTGATTTGACGTATTCACGTCAAATAGAAAACACTCTACAAACACATCCCTCCTCGACAGTCCTCGCCACTCGCACATTTATAGAAGCTACATTTCATCATAGAAACAAAGATGGCAGCCTCCATTGCATAAAGTGGACAACAGACACATGTGTTACGACGACAGCTAGCGCTGCCCACATCAATACGAAAAACACTGAGTAATTGGACCACGTATTTCCACGTTTCTGCCTTCATGGCTACCATGACAGATAACAAGAAGTATCCATGCACGTGACAATGCTGTTACTTCTTATGTCCCTCCTCGTTCCGATGAGAAGTGTAAATGCGTTTTAGCTGAAACAAAACGAACTAGAGAAATAGAATTCGAGTTGGTGTGAAAATGGTGAAAGTATCAGAACTAAATTATATGGAAAGAGAATTTATTGAGGCTTATTTTCGGGAGTAAAATATCTTTAAAGAAATCAGAAATAGGTTTTCGTAAATATCGTTTAAAGATTTTCATACAGGATTCAGTTAATTTTCTTTCAAGAATCCGGTATTAACTTCTGTGCACGACATTAAACGTGTTCTATAAAAGAATCAGCAATGTATATTTATTACTGTACCCACTTTTTGAGAGAAGAAATGCATGTATGAACTTCAGAAATGCATTGGAGGTATAATTTCAAGCAATTCTGAAAACTGCGCTGGATGAGACCTGTATGAACGCAGTGAACTGGACGCAAATTATTAACTTCCATGGTGTTTCGACTCATTTGGTGTTGATCCCTGGTCCAGATGTTATATCATGCTTAAGATATGAGTGTGACCAATTTTCACAATTTTTGGCTCCCCGTCCAATTTGTTTTAGAATAAAAATACATGTATGGATTTCGGCAATTCATTAGGTGGTCATAAAATGCGATTTCTGGCAATTCTGAAAAATGCCCTCAATGACCCCTGGGTGACCTCTGTGACCGTGACACATATTTTGAACCCCACTGAGTTTCGATACCTTTGGTGTGGGTCCATTGGTCAAACTCTGCTTGAGATATGAGCGTGACTTACCTTCAAAAGTTTTGCCCAACCCATATTTTTTAGTATAAAAATACACGTAAAAACTTCCAGAATACATTAAGGGGCCATAAAATGTGATTTCCACCAAATCGGAAAAAATGCACTCAATGACCCCCTTGGTGACCTCAGTGACCTTCACTGACATACTGAGTATGAAAATACATGTTTGGAACTTTGGAAATGAAATGGGGGGGGGGGGGGGTCAGAAAATGTAATTTCCGGCAATTCGGAAAAATGCATTCAATGAACCCTGGGTGGCCCCAGTGACCTTGACCCATATTTTGAACCTCCGTTGAGTTTCAAGTCGTTTGGTGTTGGTCCCAGGTCCATAGGTCATACCATGCTTGATATTATGAGTCTGACCTACTTTCCAAATTTTTGCCCATGCCCACTTTTTGAGTGTGAAAAAGCATGTATCAACAAATTCTGAAAAAATGCACTCAATGACCCCTGGGTGACCTCAGTGACCTTGACCCATATTTTGAACCTTCATTGAGTGTTGACTTATTTGGAGAAGCCCTCCAAGGTCCAAAGGTCACACAACGCCTGAGATATGGGCGTGACCCAGTTTCAAAATACACCTATGGACACCTGCAATGACCCAGGGATCCGAAAAACATAGGTGGCCGAGTACTTGTGACTGTCTATCAGTATGCCAAAAACTGAGCAAGATACGACAATTCGAACCATACAAAAACAATAGTCTGTGTGTTTCACACAGACTAAACGCTCGCGAAATATATCGTAAAAAACTCGTACAGCGAATAGAAAGAGACGTTAGAGCATTCTTGTGAAGAGGTCTGATCGGGTCATAGAGTTAATGTGTTCATCTTGTCTGTTTAACAGCGCCTGTTGCTTCAGACATATTATAAACAAAATTAATTAAACGGGGAATAAATTGTTTACTCTCCCTCGGGAAATCGTAGGCCATTTTGATAGCCAAAAACAAGTCTTTATGATGCCATCCACCAGTCTTTCTGATTTATTTAATTTTATTTGCTCATGGCGTTGAATTTCCAACAATCCCCGTTCAATTAGTATAACCAATCCCTCTTCTAAAACACAACAGGATAAACTGTTAGTTATCACAGAAGTTAACTCTTTGAACCCGACAGGCCATTTTTCCTACCCAGGAACATGGTACGTCATACTTTCATCAAGCAGAATGGCTGCTAAGTTAATGTGTGGGGTAGACCAATCAATATTTTCAACGTGCAGCCCGAAGGCTGCACGTTGAACATATCAATTGGTCTACTCCTAAATAATGCATGTGGTCTCTTCCAATTACTTCCATTGAACTGACAAGGAAGATACCACTAGGGCTCGGGAGCGCTGTGGCTCAGTGGTTATTTATTATTTATTGATGTTTAAGGTCACATATTTATGCACAATGGCTAATCATGACCGTGACAGTTTTACGGGTGGAGGAAGCCGGAGTACCCGGAGAGAACCACCGAGCAACGAAAAGCAGCTGGCAGCTTCCCAACATTGTAACTCCGCACTGCAGCACAAGCAGGGTTAGATTGGTTGAAGACATGCGTACCATCGACGTGCAGTACGCCTTAGTACGCGGCGCCATCGTGCCCCACGCGGGCAATGGAGATGAAGTGTCTTGCCCAAGGACACAACGCGGCTGCCGAAGGTGGGATTCGAACCGAGGACCCCTCGGCTTGCAGCCTGCACCTCTACCTACTGCGTCACCGCGCTCCCGGCTCAGTGGTTACGGAACTGGACTTCAAAGCGATCTACGGTTCGACCCCCGACAGGGGTAACTGCGTTTTGTCCTTGGGAAGGCACTTAATCCCGATTGCCCGCGTGGGGTAGGTAGCGCTGTGTAGTAAGGCACAACACGTCGATGGTGCACTTGTCTTCAACCAAAGCTAACCCTGATAATCCCGATTGTGTGAAGTTAGTACGTTAGGCGAATCTGACAGTTGCTCACCGTTGCTCAGTGGTTCTCTTCGGGTACCGGTACCGGTACTTCGGCTTTCTCCACCTGTAAAACTGTCCGACACGACATGACCCTGGATGTCGAAATTAAACCCAAATAAATAAATAAATAAATAAATAAATAAATAAATAAATAAATAAA
This sequence comes from Pictodentalium vernedei, assembly GCA_031216915.1. Classification (NCBI taxonomy): domain Eukaryota; kingdom Metazoa; phylum Mollusca; class Scaphopoda; order Dentaliida; family Dentaliidae; genus Pictodentalium; species Pictodentalium vernedei. The sequence goes on from CM062295.1 coordinate 743,462,960, forward strand.
TAAATAAATAAATAAATAAATACATATCCACCAGGGTTTAAAGGGTTAATCATGTATACAATATGCTTCTTGCCTTACTTTTTACAACTGCCTGGACTAGATTTTGATTAGTTTCAGTCCTTTTAACCCTTTACCTAACATAAAAAGCAGAAGACACTTGCAAACAAAATTCTTGAATAAATGACTTTTTTCATTTTTTGTCTCAAAAACATAGGTTATGATCCCTCATTGGAACGAGCTCGATGAGCTCGTTCCAAAGAGGGGTCATAACCCATGTTTTTGAGACAAAAAATGAAAATATAATGAACATTAATTGGCGATTTTTGAAAATAACGCTGGCCGGTTTTGGCCGTTACGTTGGGTAAAGGGTTAAAGTAAATAAAAGTTATCAATGCAGAGGCGGACTGGCCGTATGGACCCGGTGGGGGCCCCTTATTGGGAGCCCCAGGACCCCAAAAATTTACGCAGGCCAACACTTGTTGGCGTGTGAAGTTTCGTGAAAATGATCAAAAGGCGAAATGGATCTTATTGTATGGACTGTCGGTTTATCGAAATGCCCTCTATGTGGACTACAACTGGCAGTTCACATGGAGGGAATTTCGATATAACAGCAGTCAAGTCTATCGCTGATCGGTCAGATGCAAGGAAACGGCGTTCTTTCGTTTCAAAAAATCAAATTGTTGTCCCATTGGGCCGAATTATGGTCGGCCTGATGTGCTCGGGGCGCCGTTTGGTGCACCATTTTTGCCAAATGAGCGACAAAGATGAAACAAAAATGCCATCGAATGCCCTCTAAGTGGACTACCATTGATCGCTCAGATGCAAGGAAGCACCGTTCTTTCGGTTCGAAAAATTAAAATTTTGTCCAGGTCCTGGGCCCCCTTGGTACGCTTTCCGGCAACTTTTTTTTGCTCAGTCCGCTCCTGGCAAAATGGTAGTATTTATTTATTTATTTAATGGGGTTTAATGACACTTTCGATAGCCAGGGTCATCTCGTGTCGGACTGTTTTACGGATGGAGGAAGCCGGAGTACCCGGAGAGAACCACCGAGCAACGGCGAGCAACTGTCAGACGCCACAACGTACTAACTCCACACAAGCAGGGTTAGCATTGGTTGAAGAAAAGTGCACCATCGACGTGCAGTACGCTTTAGTACACAAGGCCACCGTGTCCCCACATGGGCATTTGGGATGAAGTATCTTGCCCAAAGACACAACGCGGTTGCCGCTAATGGGATTCGAATAGCGGACCTCTCGGCTTGCAGCCTGCATCTCTACCTACTGAGCAACAAAATGGTAATAGGGTTTACTGAAGCATTCACTGATATAAAAGTATGCTTTCACTAATAGGTCATTGCGATTAATCACATAAAAAGACAACATTTTTTTCTAATTTCTGAGTAACCATACTGTATTTTTACACATTTAGAAAATATACATGACAATGGAGCATGCTGAACCCCTATAAATATCAAAATTGGCACTCGCATAAACTGTGCCTGTCTTAACACCACATCATGACATTACAATCGAGGATTATCCCGTAGTGTTATAATCATTATTAGCTTGATATCAGCCAAGGGCGCCGGAAGCGGGGGCGGGGTGGAGTAGCAAGGGGTAGCTGCCTCCTTGACTTGAGGCTAGGGAACAAGGGTGGCAACGTTTGCTCTCTTTTTCGCCATGCGTGCACAAGTGGTAACACTTTAATTGCCGAGAACTGTAACTGAGAAACTTACGAGTCAAACGTAGGGTGTGTGTATGTGTTGAGGGGGGGGGGGGGGGGGTAGGGGGTATGTCAGATATTATTATGGAGTTCGGTCGATATCATCAAACAATACAAACTTGAGTTAGGAACAATTGGAGGTGATAAAATAGTTAGCTACGGCCTATTAATGGCCTGTATTGACCAATAATATGTTTTAATCAACATAAAATGCTGAATTTTGTCTTTAAAAGGGAATTTTAGCGTGAAAGTAAAAAATGTACAATAGGATGTAAAAAATTGCATCCGGCCTTCTCTGAAAGCCCCACCCCGGCAAATCTTCCTGCATTTTTTACTTTTTACTCCCTCCCGCCATCCCCCCCCCCCCCCCTCCAGCAATGAAATAGCAGACTATATGGCTAAAAAAAGTACCCATTTTTAATTATTAATTCATACCTTCTGCTCGGTTATGTTAGAACAAAAATAAAAGTACTAGAAATTTACTATTTATGTGCAATAAAATATTACAGATATGGATGTCATTGGAACTGGCTCATTGAGCCAGTTCCAATGACATCCATATTTGTCTGGTTTTATTAAGAAACTTACAAAGTACAAATTTTTTACCCACAATGTAGGTTAAAGTATTAAGTACACCAAATTTTCCCAAACCGGTGTAAATTCCTAAACATCCTGGAAAACACAAGGATAACTAATAGTATACAAGCACATTGACGCAGGTAACACTTTTATCTACCCTTGAGGTAACAAAACCCATAACCATGACTTCCACACTCAACAGATCAAAACAATATAAATAAAGTAAGTCCTATGATCAATTGTTCCCGTAGTCTTAAGTATATATAGAATATACCCATAGTAGCTTGTTGTATCAAATGTTCACCGCGAGTGGTGAAATGGCGCGAGGTTAACACCACTTCACCACGAGTTGTGAACATTTGGTACACCAAGCTACTTTGGGTATACTTTATTTATACCAGGATCGTCAGATTATTAAGAGTCGCTATTATTTTTTCTCGATTTTATTGAACAGCAGACGTACATACGTGGGAATCTGTTTTTGTTTACAAGAGCATCGACGGGCGGTACTTCCGCTGTCAATTTTATCGCCGAAACGAAATGGAAAAAGAAACGGAGCTTTTTTCGTTTTAATAACCTAATAACATACTGTTTCGAGTTATGGATGCTTCATTAACATGAGACAATGTATGTTTGTTAATTTTTGGCATCTTATGAGGTAAACCCATTTAAAAACGTAATAAGTAATTTCCACTTTCATTTCACTCTTTGCGAAGCGACGTGCGATAAATTTAGACAAGTTTTCATTCAGGTCGACGTCACCAAAGGTCAACCGGGACGTAGTTCCACTATTGGTGTAAAATTTAACTACTGAAATCCCATTGCTGACGTGTTCACTACGGTTGGTGTGTAAAGCTAAAATTTAGTCAGAGGCTTTTCATATGTATACTGAGTCAAAAAAGAAAGTATAATAGAAACAAATGTGAAACAAATAGCATTAAGGATGAAATATAATAGTTCTAATGTTGCATGTTTGTGGACAAGAAGCCGTGCAAAGAGTTTAATGGCATGTTGTTGTTGTCTACCCAACCGTATAGAATTTTGCTACGGATTTCAAAATAGCAGCTGCTACCCGAGAATGTCAAATTGATTGGGTGACCGACTATTTTCTTTGTGTTATGCTAGAGAGCCTGTGGTATTGAGAAAACACGCTAGGTTTTGTCTTCCAACATTTTAAAAAATGCCAAGGTTAACCGAAAATCAGAGGTTGCGTGCCATTTGTATGCATGGGTCTGGGATACCTCCAGATGAGAGCGCTGCTGAGTTCGGAGTCACTGTGGTCACTATTTACCGTCTCATTGAAAGGTATAGAACCACTGGATCTACTGCCGACCGACCGCGTTTAGGTCGACAAAGATTTACGACCCCTGCACAAGGCCGACAAATCAGGACGTCGCCCTTGCGGGATCGCGTGACAAGGACGGCAACAGTTACTCCTGGTAGAACTAACATTAGAATCAGTGCACAAACTGTCCACAACAGACTCGCTGAACACGACACCCGAAGTAGGCGTCCAAACCACGGACCAATCCTTACCCAACGTCATCGTACCGTCAGAATGTAATGGGTACGTCAGCGTGTTCACTGGACTTAGCAGCACTGGAGCACAGTTCTTTTTAGTGATGAATCACGATTTTGTCTGCGGTGCGCTGATGGTAGGGCAAGAGAGTATCGCCGACGAGGAGAACGGTTTTCTGGTGCGGGAATGCGGGAATGCGTGAATGCGACCGTTTCGGCGGGGGTAGTGTACTGGTTTGGGCAGGAATTTCCTTGCACCATCGAACGCAGTTGATTTTCATCGATGTTAATCTGAAGGGACAGCGATACAGGGACGAAATTCTTAACGCTGTTGTTGCCCCGTTGTTCAACGCTAACGTCAGATTGCAGTTATTCCAGCAAGAGAATGCCCGATGTCACGTGGCGCGTATCTATCGTGACTTTCTTGAGGAGCAGAGCATCGAACTTCTTCCATGGCTCCCACTTTCGCCAGATTTGTCCCCAATCGAGCATCTTTGGGATCAATTGGACCGTCGGTTACGGCTTCGTGATCTTCAGACGTTAGGCGATGTACATAATGTTCTAAGGCAGGAGTGGAACGCAATACCACAGGGTTACATCCAGAGACTTATCAGCTCCATGCGCCGTCGATGTCTTGCCATTCAGGAGGCAAACAGTGGACATACACGCTATATTGACTGCATGTGTGAACTTTTCATTTCACCCCATGTCTGAATTGCGACGTCCTGACGTGACGCTAGCAACAGTAAGAACATGAAATTATTCAAATTCATACAGCTAGACTCGAAATATGAATTTACAATAATTTGTTTGGGATTAAAGTCGATAATACTAAAAAAAATGGCTCCTCAAAATTTAATATACTTTCTTTTTTGACTCAGTATAGTAGAATAGGTAATCATGATATAAAGAATGGTATAGAATGGCTCGCCCGACGCTAGAAACTATATATAGATACTATATATTACCCAATTATGACTACGCGGATGTTATTTGAGACAACTGTTTGGGAGATAAAGCACAGGTACTCGAAATATGAATTTACAATAATTTGTTTGGGATTAAAGTCGATAATACTAAAATAATTGCTCCTCAAAATTTATTATACTTTTTTTTTGACTCACTTCAGTAGAATAGGTAATCATGGTATAAAGAATGGTATAGAATGGCTCGCCCGACGCTAGAAACTATATATAGATACTATATATTACCCAATTTTGACTACGCGGATATTATTTGGGACAACTGTTTGGGAGATAAAGCACAGGTACTGCAAAATATTCAGCTTGATGCACTGCGAACGATATGTGGTGCCCCACGAGGTACGAGTCATGACGCTATATATACTGAGACAGGATTTATTACACTGCGAGAAAGGAGATCACGACACAAGCTTGCTACTTTTTGCAGAGTGAAAAATGGGTATGCTCCATTGTACTTGAGACATTTTGTGCCCCGACAAATTTCTCAGGTCTCCGCACACTGCAAAAATATAGGTTCTCTTTAGAACCAAAACTGGTTCTAATCTTGTCCCTGAGATGGAACCAGTTCTGTTTAAACAGTATTTATTTCAAATCAAATAAATTTATAAAGATTAACATTAAATATTAACAGAATTAAACATAAATTGAGGGGGTTTCAGTCGTAAGTTTAGAGCTTATACGAGGTTGTCTCAAATCATTATTAAGCAAAGGAGATATGAACAGTTGGCATATCGAACCAGTTTTGGTTCTGTACAGAACCAAAACTGGTTCGATATGCCAACTGTTCATATCTCCTTTGTTTCAAAATGTTTGGCGACTGCGTTGAATAAGCTCCAAGTTTACTGTTGAATCTACTTCAGTTCATGTAATATTCTGTTAAAATTGAATGCTAATCTTGGTAAATTTATTGGATTTGAAATAAATACTGTTTAAACAGAACTGGTTCCATCTCAGGGACAAGATTAGAACCAGTTTTGGTTCTAAAGAGAACCTATATTTTTTTTGCAGTGCATACACCACGAGAAATTCCCATTTGCTGTCAGAACCATTTCGTAGAATCAAAACTTTATCTGATACTTTCATGCCGTCTTCTGTAGGGATCTGGAACAAGCTGGACGTCTCCGCGCGTGTGATGGAAATGTTGATGGGGTTAAACGTTGTCTGAGACAGGACGGCCTGACTGTTCCAGAACACCATATAACCGGCGGGGGTGAGAATCAGATAATTCATTCACAGTTACGCTTGCGATGTAATCTCAACGCTCACAAATTCAACAGATTTGAATCAGACTTTCCGTCGTGCCAATGTGGATTTGGATACGAGGATAAGGAATATTATATATTTAGTTGTAGGCTTTTTCTGACAATTTTTTTTTTTTTTTGATTGTTTTCCTCCCGAAGGCAGATCTTGGTGAATAAAATCGGTCCAGGGAAATTTACATGGAATAACCTCCTGTGGGGTACTCTTCACTCTCCTCGATGGAGTACAAATCTATGTTCGCAGCATCACATGAATTCATAGTTGATACAAAAAGATTTCAAGACACGTTTATTCCACATGTTAGAAATTAGGCCAACATAATGACCCCATTTAGAAATTTAGAACTTCGGATGGGATGTGTGATTCCAACCCTAGTGTTATTCCTGCATCAAAGCAACCCAATGTGATACCTGGATTTATCATATGACTATGACATTTTTACCCTAAATATCACTACTGTTTGACGATGTTTTCCAAACTGTTGTATCACACCGGGTGAGATTTTTCCGGATCAAAAGTCCATATCACACTCCCACGGAAATATCCGAGAGTTTCCGTGAATAGTTTTCGTAACTAGGGAAGTCGTTGTTGTTTCGTCTGCTATTTTGTAACCGGCTTTTCGCCGCATATTAATTAAAATGGCAAATTTGGGTGAATTTGACATCGAAACAATGTCATATGATAAACATATCATCATAACAGTGTGTTGATCCGTGTCGTCGCATCACGTCTCGTTGAGGTGGCCAGATTTTCGGATCACACGAGCTGCCGCGTGATCCGAAAATCTGGCCACCTCAACTCGACGTGATACTACGACACGGATCAACACACTGTTATGATAATATCTATTTATTACATAGAAGAAAATGACTTTGATTGTAAATGGCCCTGTATTATGAGATGTATGATATCCTCTTTGAACTATGCACTTGCACCTGATTGTGAGTGATTTGATGTAAGGTTGCTGTGTTTTACCCAGACTGTCGGATCACACCAGGTGAGATTTTCCCGGATCAAAAATCCATATCACACTCCTACTGAAATTGCCGAGAATTTCCGTATGAATAACGTCGGACTATTTATCCGTTAAAAATAGACTTCGTAATTAGGGAAGCCGTGACACAGTTTGATTCAAGAGAATGAGTAAATCAAGGTAAGCAAATTAAGTTACTGTTAGTGTGTCAGTTATATAATACACCTATAATCATAACAGTGTGTTGATCCGTGTCGTAATATCACGTCTCGTTGAGGTGACCAGATTGTCGGATCACACTCGCTGCCTGCGTTCGTTAGTTTCTCGCCTCGTCATGTGACTTGTATTGTTACTGCAATATACAAGTTATCTTGGGCAACAGGCAACACCAAGAGTACATGGGGATTTATTACCTGGATGTCGATTTTCAACCCTGAGTCGAAAGCCGAAGGGTTGAAAAAAAGACATCCGGGTATTAAATCTCCATGTACTCTGGATGTTGCCCGAAAGAACGATTCAGTCCCATCCTTTCCGTGAAAATAATGCGTGTTTCAATAAATACCATAAACTATCCCAAATGTAGCCTGAAACGATAAGGCGGAAGTCCTGTATTGAGCCTCAAATTCGGAAGCAATCGGTATTATCGGATTGATGTGGACAACGCGTACATGTCAACAAGTAGTGAGAAGACAAAATAGGCCGCTGTTTTACTGTGGAATTTTTCATCCTTCGGTGAAGAAAATTGGAGAATGAATTTTTTCTCCTGTATTCATATTTATTTTCCATGAAATCAATTGAATTCAACACACAATGAAACTATGCCATGAAAAGATGAACAAAAACAAACGATATCACCCCGTTCACGGAACTGAAAATAGATTGAGTTTATTTGTGGACCTTGGCCGCACGCCTCGAAGAGAAGTTCGTTAATTGCGCGAACTTGAATCGTTGTATATTCAGCGATCCAGTGTCTTACGTATAATGTGTGTTGCCATGAAATAAACTTTTCAGCATTTTTGGACTGTATTTTGTGTGTTATTCATGTCTGTAGGTGGATTATTGTTATTTAAAACGATGCTGGCAAACGCACTACCTGAATTGGAGAGCGAAGGCTGGGGTGACATTATGACATTGCAATTTGTGTATCACTCGAGTGTTTTTGCTATCTCGGTCCGAAGTTGACGTCGAAGGATTAACCGGTGCTTGTGGAATTTAGAAGAGGGAGGTGCACTTAATAACAGTGAACATTTTTAATGTTACCCATCAGGAACCCCAGAAAAGTTATCAGGCATTGAATTTGATGACACCTTTTACACCCTGTTATGTTGACAAAAGTCAGACAATGTCTGTGGAGTGTGGGTCAGTGTGGGCATAACTGGAAATTATGGAATAGCATTTTCAAATAATTTCTGCTCAAGCAATTTGCGAGCAATTACAGGCGTTTGTAAGTTTTTATTGGTATCATTAACCGCAGTACGAATATAACTTGGAGGTGGCGTAACATGTCTAGTGGGAGTTTCGCCAGTGGAAGAGAGCTGGTCGGAGTCAAAGGTTATTCTTAATCTTAGTATCTGGATGTTTCTTGTGCAAACAACGGGTAACAACATCGCGATCTCTTATTATTACCACTCAATCTATAAGTTACTAGTAGATTAACATAAGGTTGGAGGCCCGTTAATTTCAGTGACGTCATTCGACGGAGCCTGGCCGCGAGCGATAATGGTATAAATAGCCATTAGAGGCCCGCGGCACGGCTATTTTTAGATTCAAGTTAGCTGTAACAGGGAGTGGTGGTAATAGTAATAACATGATTGTTGTCAGGCATCATGATTCATTAGCGGCCCTGCAGCAATGATGAACAGCCCTTGGGCTTATTAACGGCCCTCGACTTTGTCTTTTATAAACCCTCGGGCTGTTCATCATTGCTGCAGGGCCGCTAATGAACCATAATGCCCTCCAAAATCATGTTATTGTTATATTACCTGCATGTTTTAGAATGTCCGGCGTCATTGCTATTTCGCCCACTGAGTTCCAATGTATTCTATGTGCCTACTGGCACATAGAACACATTGGAACTCAGGGGACGATTTGTTTCGGCCATTTTGGCCAATCAGAAGACGCGTTCAATGCTGATAAAGGGACTAGATCTTTTATCGCCAAGGTTTTATCGCAACAGATGTTGCTGTTTGAGATTGCGTGTTTTTGTGAATGATAGATAGTGAATATTTTTTTGTATGTCGTCTTCGTTGGTATGGCCCTTTGGTATATTGTCGACTTCAAGTGAGCAACTCCTTTTTGAATCTGTTGGAATAATTAGTCCTAATTTATTCTTCTGGCCATATTAACCCTTTTCAGTTTGTTGTTCGTCGCGTCATATTTTTTATGTACATGATATTTCCTTTATTGAAACTCAGCTTCGACAACTTTCTTTGTTTCACCTTAGCTGTTAACCGAGAGAATGACCGCAGCGAACAATAAGAGCGCATTATTTTCAAGAATGGTCTGGCAGTTATTGTTCTAATACAAACAGACAACCTAACCCAATGGAGCTTTTACTTTGCGTTTCTAATGAAACATCCGTGTTCAGTGTGCTGTGTGTGTTGTCTTCGAGAAGTTATCCCGAATGATAATTCACTGATCAAAACCTGTTCACATTTTTCAATTTTTATTCTCCCCAATGTGGTAGAATTATTTCATTTCCTTTGCATTGAAGTGGGAAATTAACCCTTTACCCAACGTAACGAGCTCGTCCCAATGAGGGGCCATGGCCTATGTTTTTGAGACAAAAAATTTAAAAAAATAATTATTCAAGAATTTTGTTTGCAAGTGTCGTCTGCTTTTCATGTTATGTTAGGTAAAGGGTTAAGGGCCTATATAAGTAATGAAATTTTGTTTATTTTGAAAATTCTCACCTCTGCTATTCCTTCAATTCAAATTAAATATACACAAAATGTACATCAAAATGAAGGTTGGGATGTATAGAACACGAAACACATGTGTAATCAACTCATAGAGTCGACTGCAGGCATCACTGGTTCCTGGAAGTCTGTTGCCGTATTCGCACCAGAACTGATAATTTAATAATATTTCACGAGAACAACTTGTGGCCAAATGTGCTTTACATATCCAAGACCAAAGCTAGGGAATAAAAATTCTTCAAAACACGGCGACAGAGCTGCATTGGGGAAGATTCCAAAGCCTTTGCTTTTGTTTACGTATGAGTATACTTTCGATTTCCTGTCGACGTCATCGGACAGAAGAAGAATGTAAAAACAACGCCGTCTAAAATCAAATTATGAAAAAGATCGCCTTCATACAGTATGCTGTTATTAGATAGAGATTGCACAGTTGCCACATTCAATGCAAGGTATCATGATACCTGTTGAAATTTCTTAGAATTACGATTTTGTTTTTCGATGGAAATTCGTGGCAACGAGTGATTTGCGCATGTCTGTCGAGCATGGAAACCATCTTCAATAAAAAATGCAGACAGTGTTGTCCTTTTCCAAAATGCAGTCCTATCGCTGTATTCGAAAGTGTTTTGAATGCCTAGCTTTGTTCTTGGATATATGAAGCACATTTGGCCACAAGTTGTTCTGATGAAATATTATTTTATTATCAGTTCTGGTGAGAATATGGTAACAGACTTCCAGGAACCAGTGGTGCCTACAGTCAACTCTATGAGTTGATTGCATACGTGTTTCGTGTTCTATACACCCCAACCTTTATTTTGATGTATAATTTGTGTATATTTAATCTGAATTTAAGGAATATGAGAGGTGAGAATTTCAAAATAAACAAAATTCTTTTACTTATATAGGTCCTTAACTGGTAGAGTGCTAAATTATTTGTGACCATCAAATCTTATACACATGTCTTTGCCTTGTTACAATTTATGGGAGAGTGCCTATGGGCACTCTCCCATAAATTGTAACAAGGCAAACCCTTAGAGATTAAATAATATCACTTCAAACATAATACAAAGCACATGCATTGAATATGAGCCTTCAAGCTGTGGTACCTGCACTTCAGAATAAAGCCCAAATATGGGCTTCCAGCACTCTACCAGTTAATGTAAAGTGGATTTCAAGTCAGATAAAACACTCGATCCCGGATATTCGGCCAGATAATGGCTTCGCCTACGACCATTATCCCTCCGAATACCCTGGGTTTCGAATATCTTGTATAAGATATCTTTTGCATGATAAACAACGGATTTACGGCTACTATTAACCATTACGAATTGTTAATAGTAATCGTAAATTCGTCGGGCGGCCAAAAAACCTTTTCGCAGAATTGACGACTACGAGTGTGGTTCGCAATTGTCTATGTAGCGCGGCGACGTATGATTTGATTGCCAGTGAGAGATAGAAATTTAGGCCACTTGGCGATTACAGTTTAAGGACATAATCTTAGAGTGAACCCCCACATTATGTGGCGAAAAAACGCTCTCAAACGATTTGCATTATCTGCGTGTTTAATGAGAAATCGTAATCATAACTACGGATAAGGGAAAACTACAGCTGACACAGGGAGGGGGGGGGGCACTAAAATTTGCAAGTCGTGACGTCCTATTTTTTATTCGGCTCCTTTTTACACCCACCCACCCACTACGTGCAAATTTTATACTACCGTTCTCAGACACCCACCCCCACTCTCCCATTAAAATCCAAAATAAACTTATAAACTTAGTAGGCACAACTGTCTTTAGGGGGGTTTCATAATGTTCTTAACCCTTTACCCAACGTAATGGCCAAAACCGGCCAGCGCTATTCTAAAAAATCGCCAATTAAAATCGTCGAGCTCGTTCCAATGAGGAGTCATAACCTATGTTTTTGAGACAAAAAATAAAAAAAAATAGTTATTCAGTCATTTTTTTTGGCAAGTGTCATCTGCTTTTCATGTTAGGTAAAGGGTTAAACTGGTACCACCAATTTAAACCTCTGTGGGCTGCTGTGGGCCCCAATCTACAAATGACAAGCTGTTCATTATCAGGCTTGGCCAGAGCAGGTGTACATATACGGGAACAAATTTTCATTTGAATTGTTCCCAAAATATTGTCTGCACATTTTCTACATTTCGAACAAGACACCCACCCCCTACTAACGTGTGACATTTTCCCAGATTAAGCCCAATATTCTCACATATAAAGTCTCCTGATGTTGTATTTATGTTAAGAGTGTGATGTACAACATCATCTTTAAGGTTTGAAACACAAATGATGGTATATAGTAGCTGATATATTGATATATTTTTAAAAAATTCAAAAAATTGCACAAGTTGGAAATGCACATTTTTGGCGCCCTCAAGAGACCCACCACCCCACGTTACGTCTTGCAAATTTTTGGTGCCCCCCCCCCCCCCCCCCCCTGGCTGACATGATGAATACAAATTCCAGTGACGTAGTACCCATTCGTAATTCTCATCAGTCGTCGTTCATTGTGCGAAAGGTCTCTAATCTTGCTGTATAACATGTTAAAAGTCCTCCGGTTTGCTATGTTTCCATCGGTCGGGAACTGGCTAAACATACAGCAGCTACATTTACTACTTCTGATTAAATAAAGCCTTTCAACAAGAACCAAGATATTGTCGCGTGTCAGAGACACATCGGAGAACAACGATCAATGGAAGAGTCTCATCAACGATCTATTTTGAACATTTTTTCAGGCGGTTGATTGTGCTATTTGTCCCCATTTCGTCCGATGTGTCATCATACATGTAGTAACTATGGTAAATTTGGATTGTAGGAACAGCAGGTGTTCAGAACAAAATCATTTTCAAGCAATTGACAAGCTGTATAAGAAAATAGTAAATGTTCTAACTGACGCAACATCTAAATCAAACAGAATACAAAGTAAACATGTCTCTGAAAATCTTTTGTTAGAACGATTTAGTCAATGACAGACATGACGCAGCAGTCGCTGTTTCATGACCCGGTGTGACAGGAATGGAAGTCCGTAGGAAAATTAGTCCCTCTGGACTATTATTCCGCGGAATTATAGTCCTAGGTCTAACATTTCTAGGAATAGTAGTCCGGCGGACTACTATTCCTAGAAATGTTAGACCTAGGACTATAATTCCGCGGAATAATAGTCCAGAGGGACTAACGTTCCTACGGACTTCCATTCCTTTTACACCGGCGCCACCATAAAAAACTTCGTTAAAGTCCAGTCTACGATCTGATGCGCAAAACGAGCACAGAGTTTGAATATGCCTTACGACTCTGTAAAAGTACAAAGAATCTTCCATGTCTGACCTTCTCGCCCAAAACGTACATGAGAAGAAATGTTCACAGTTCTGGAAATCGAGTTTAAAGCCAGGCGTGTTGACATTGCTGAAACGGTCAGTGGTGTTTCTGGTGAAAATACCGTTGTTGAAATGTGGGCAGATTGATATCCTCAACAGCCCATCCATCAGTAATAAGCACGAGAATTTCTTGACGAAGCATTCTAAAAATGTCTGTGTTGATGATTTACTACTTGTTACTACAGATGAATTAGCAGAATACGTTAATGGATGTCAAAGTGGGAAGTCGAGTGAACCTAATTCGCTAAACACTGAAGACTTAAGTTGCAGTAACGGTGGTTTGTATGCCTCTTTGGACGTGTTATTTAATGCCACCGTCATCCATGGTCACATCCCTGCATCCATGGTGGATGTTCACTTATCACAGTAGTTAAAAACAAAACCCGGATATATTTCTGATAAAGATAACTAAAGGCTAATTGCCGTTGCTCCAATTATGTCAAAGCTACTTGAAAAGGTTTTACTGGATAGGTGCATTGATAAGCTCACAACAATAGATTCCCAATTGATGGATATATTATTGCTCTTAGGGAAAGTTTTTGTTCTTTTTCTTAATTCATAATACCCTTGTGTTTGTACGTTTTCTTGATGCAGAGAAAGCTTCGATCGAATCAGTCATTTTACACTTCTTCAGAAATTACTTAAGCTCAAGTACCTGTAACAATAATCCGAATACTTCTTAACTGGTTCACAACTCAACGGTTTTCTGTAAGATAGTGTTACACAATGTCTCCATCGTTTTTGTTGACCAAATGTGTTAGGCAGGGCGGAATGTTATCGCCCATTCTTGTTTAATATCTATATTGTTGACATGAGCTGGTCACTGAATAAGCTTCATATCGACTGCAGTCTCAGAGTAAAAACTATAAACCATCCGTGTTACGGACCGTGTTGGTAAGCTTCTGATCAACAACAATGTGGAATGTATTGACACTACCTATCCAATGGCGACTCTATATGCAACTGATATTTTTACCTACCATGTCCTCTATACAATGAGTCATCAACTGAAATGTCCATGGATGCCAATAATGCATACTTTGAATATCTCTCTTCGAAGAAACTAAACATTGTAGGTGGGTGTGGTTTGTGGACAAGCAGGCCTGGCAATCTAGAAAATCAAGGAGTGCAAAACAGTTGCTCTCCTCAGATTGCTTGGGAGTGCAATTGCACCTGGCGTTTTCAATGCAAAAACTTGTATGCTATTTTGAGTTCAAGGTATTATTATTGTGACTGAAAAATTGTATTACATTCAGCTACATAGTGGAAAACTTGGCACACACATCTTCTCATTATTCAAAACGTTGCATTCAATTCTTATGTGACTGTCTTCTACGCTCAAAATCTATCGAAATGCGTCACAGAAAGGGTCATGAATTATTTCGAATCAACGCAATATTGACAAATCGTCCCCTGAGTTCCAATGTGTTCTCTGTGCTAGTAGGCACAGAGAACACATTGGAACTCGGGGGACAAAATGATAATAGATTTTAAAGGTAGCCCCAAACAGGTCTGGCATTCCAGAAAATCAACGGGTGCAAAAATTGCCCTCCTCAATTTTTTCTAGGCGTGCAGTAGGCGTGCAGTAGGCGTGCAGCACTCCTTCACAATCCCAGGCCTGGACAAGTGTAATCCTCATGGCTGCTAATCAAGCTATGCCGTCTCCAAACAACACTCTTGTAAAATGGTTCGGAAGAACTTGTCTGTGCATGGGTTTCATATCAATGTGTATTGTTGAGTAAATCATTTCATTTCTGATGAATCATTCAGGTTCCGGTCATACGTCCTGATCTTCAGCCGGCATACAGTCCATTGACGGGCTATTGTTCCACCTGATATCATGGATCCAGAGCTAAACTCCTCCCATTTTCGTAATCGGCCAATCGTAACGTCGCATTCTGATCCACATCAATTCGGTCGCTGCGCTGACAGCCGATAAATCGAATGTCAGTTGGAAAATGCATTTGTTCAAATCCACCATAATTAACGAAATTAAACTTATTCTATAAAAGGGGTGTGATTTTATAAAACTGAAGTTGTGACTTTGAAGCGAATATTTCTCAGATAACGGCAGCTAATTTCTTAAAAATACGAAACAAATAACCTATTTGGGCACAATTTTCATTTATATTTTCCTGTTTGTGTTTCGATCTATCACACGCGTTTGTCAATCGAACCTGAGTTTTGTTTTTGTTTTTATTTCAAGCAGACGTCAAAACTGTTTGATGTTTTGATGTTTTGAAATTTTGAATTTCTTTATTTATTTATTGGTGTTTAAGGTCACATACTTAAGCACAATGACTAATCGTGACCCTGAATATTTTAATTAATTGCTTCTGTGTCAAAGAGGCGTGTAATAAACACAGAACGCCACGATGTGTGGATGCGTTCGTCAATACGGCACTCGTACTATCGCGGAAGGAAAGAACTCGAGGCTGCTTCCACGCTGGCACTCGTGCCGTATTGACGAACACATTCACACATTTTGATGCCCTGTGTATATATATATAGATCACTGAATGAATTTAATTATGTATTTATTTATTGGGATTTAACGACACTTTCGACAGCCAGTCACCTCGTGTAGGACGGTTTTTCGGGTAGAGTAAGCCGGAGTATCCGGAGAGAACCACCGAATAACGGCGAGCAGCTATCGGGCTTCCCAACATACTAACTCCATACGCGCAGGATTTGCATTGGTTGAAGACAAGTGCACCATCGACGTGCACGACGCCTTAGTGCACAGCGTCACCGTGCCCCCACGCTGGCAATCTGGATGAAGTGCCTTGTCCAAGGACAAAACGCAGTTACCTCTGACCTCTTTCGGTTGGAAGTTCAATACCGTAACTACTAAGCCATCGCGTCCCCACTGAATAAATAAATAATATCATAACTCTGTACATTTGTGTATAGTTTCCATAGGTTTTAAGGAACTATGTTAGCAATTAAAGTCAGACAGCTTCTTTGGTAATTATAATGCAATGCTTAACTGTTGCACTCCGAAAAACACTTGGCATATGTTCGCCCAAAAATAATCCTTTGGAGTAGAGATGTTGGAAGATCGAGCACGAGAGGCAGGGACATCATCTAATGGGACCCTGCGAGCAGACAAAGCTATTTATACTTTTCGGCCAAAAAATAAAGCAAATCACGTCCCTTTCCTTCCGAGAATCTTGCATTATATAAAAAGGCAAGATGACCACAAAATTTATCTTCTATTGTCCAATGTTATTCCAGAAATATGGGTGTACTTCTACATTTGTACTCGAGTGTTGCTTACCATTTACCGCGTTTTGTATTATCTCTAGTCGGATGGCAGCCTGGGGCAACATTATGCAAAACACGGACTAGTGAGGGCACACATTGCTCCTTTAGCTGCACATATCCCCAACTATATGAATGGAAAGTACACAATAGAATTTTGCAGCATCAAGATTATAGTTTATGTATTTCATAGAAAAGGTATTTCGAAACTTGAGATTTGCGCAGAAAAAACATTCCCAACCTCATCAAAGTAGAAATAAGCTGAGAAATGCTGCTTGATTGTATATACATCCCTCGAAGTATACTGGTCACCTAACACATTGAGTATAGCCTCAAAAAGTCTCAACGGTCAAGGTCGAAATGACCTGTGACGTCATACGAGAACAATGTCCGAAAAATTGAAATGCATCCGATGTTCACGAAATTTTAGTATGTTATAGAGCTAAAAAAAATTAGCTGATACCTCTTTTTTATTTTTCGATTAACCGCCATTTTCGGCGATTTTGCGTCAATTTCGTTTTCTTTCTTTTTTTTTTTGTTGATAAGTACGAGTTGCTGACCATCCCCTTCAAGTAATAAAAACGGCGTTGTCCGTGCTTCGTTGGATGATATCTGGAGATTCGCTCGCGATCTTGAGTACAGTACGGTCGCCGTGGACTAGCCACTTTCCAGGGCTCAAAATAAGCGGTGTCGCGTCGATTTTGCTATGCAAAACTTGCAAAAAGCTACACAATGTTCAATTATGTATAGCATTTTGCGATACAAGATAATCAACTGCAGCCTATTAGGCTGCAGTTGATTATCTTGTATCGCAAAATGTAAATGAAAATTTGCAAACAAATTTGAAAACTAGTTCACTGATGCTTAACTTCTGATTGTGAAACATTCCAGGCATCACTCAGATTAACTCTCCATCAAGCATCATTAGCAACTTCATATGTAAGATGAATTCTATTGGTTTAAATTATTCCTGTTTTTACAACATTTTGCATAAAATGTCCATTAAAAATAACTTCAAGCCCATCAAATTAAAAATCCCAACTTCCTTTTTTGAGAACTCTGTTAAACAACCAAGACGCCATTTGAAAATATCCAAGTCCATGCAACCCTTAAAGGCAGTTCAGTTAAAAAAACATAGTAAATGTTTCATGTGTTGCAGATCATTTGGAAATGCCCAGAAATGGATGGAAACTATTCTATCTACTTAGAAGAATTAAATACAAAACAGCATAACATAACTCCTGTATACAAAAATAGCTATGCAATTTTTTGCAAAATGCTATTCATTTTTTGGAAATGTGTAGCATTTTGCTACGCATAGAAAAAAAAGTTATTTTGAGCACTGCCACTTTCCACGGGTGGGCACTATTTCCACGGACGCAATAATATTAGATTTCACACACTAATTATAAGAATAATCATTAAACGAAAATTTAATTAATGAAGCACCGGGTACAACCCGGTGCTTCATTAATTAAAATTTTGCTGATGGTCATTTTGTATTACCTGGTAAACGCATGCGTGAAAATCACTGCCCTCGTATGGATTACGACCAGTCCACGGTGACTGTACTTGTAGACCTCTAGTGATTTCCGCTGCTATTTCACGACTGTTGCCATGCCGTCACAATACACACATTTATATACACGCATGTAGGCAGACAGACATATATTACACAGGTATCCGAACTTGTTTATATGGGTCTCAAGTTCGTCTCCTCTACTTGCTCAAGGTATTCGACAGACTTACTTCTAATTACTCCTGTATTAGTGTGTCATTCTTGCGAATTTGTAACATGGTACCTGGAGAATCACTTTCCTCATAAGAAAGAGATTCCAATAAACTCGATGTGTCTTCCTCTCTCCATGCGTTTCTGTAAACGTGATTCCTTTGCTGCTAATTCTTGATTCGCAATAAGTGCGGTTCCATTACTCTAAGATAATGCATCATTTTGGAAAACCGGAAACACATATGCAAGGTGGAGGTGGAGCTTCACGTGGAATCTTAATCGAGATATAATACTAATTAGAAATTAATTTGCGGCTAATTGTGTCAGTAATTGGACAAACAGACCTGTCTGATTGGTGAACAGATCTCTCTTTGTTCATCAAATGGATGCACTGTAACGTGTCGAATGCGTAAAACCTTAAAACACAGCATATTCTATTATCTGTTGCCCATTGATGATTTAACACAACATTCAAGAAATGATCTCATATTTACTCTTAACTGGTCGTGTGCTAGAAGCTCATATTTTGGCTCCATTCTTAAGGTTAGGCAAGCCTGGACATAAAGGGTTCATATCGCAATACGTTGGCAGATTACGCTAGAGAGCATGGTGGTAACCCACAAGAAAAAAAAGGGTGATGTGTTCTAGGGCTGTCACGATTAATCGATTAATCGATTGTTGATCGGTCACGGCGAAATCGATTAGTATTTTTCGTTGTCGAATAATCGGTAAATTATATCCCGTTTTAGACGTGTAATAATTAAAAGAAAATATGTTGAAAAAAACTATTGTTTCTAAAGGTAAAGGATTAAGAACATCGATGTTAAACCCCAAGAAGCTATTGGAAGCATTTGTTGTGGTACATTCATCAAAGCTTTGATGTTCTGAACTTTTGAACCGTCAGTGTAATAATCAAGACCGGTCGGCAGTTGCGAACTTCGCAACTGCCGACCGGTCTTGATTATTACACTGACGGTTCAAAAGTTCAGAACATCAAAGCTTTGAATGTAACTAAAAGAGAATCGTCTTCGTTGTTTACTTGAGGTAGGTCAACTCACTTCAACTTCATTTTTATCGACTTCAGAGAGAAGGAGATGGGGGGAGGGGGGGGGTCATCTAGGTACGATCAATCGATTATCATCGATTATTTGCGACGATTAATCGATTGCTAAATTAAAAAATCGTGACGGCCCTAATGTGTTCATTCTCAATCAGACTATCTTCTCTATTTTCAATACGACAGTCATGCTGTTTCACGCCAAAGTGGGATTTCCGTCAAAATCAATATCAACAACTAACGCGCGATCTCGTCGAAACGAGTTCGGACGATTGTCAAGTTTTCTGGTAAAACATGCGAGATTGATAATTTGATAAACTTATGCCGTATTACATTGCCGTAACCTGGAGTTCGTTCGCGTATTTTACAATTGACGTAACCCACACATAACCTGAACGATCGTTCGCGAGTTATTTCCACGCCCAGGTGGGTATCACAAGTTAGGTTTTATAATCTGTGGATGTGGTTCATATTATCTTTGAAATGAATTTGTTTCATGGATGAGCCTTGTTATAAACTATGTGAGAGTGTCCATAGGCACTCTTCCATATATTGCAACAAGGCAAAGACATGTGAACAAATTTCGGAACGCAGAAAAATTTAGCACTCTACCAGTCAACATTTTCAACCTTGACGCCCTTATAGTATCGTCTTATTATACTCTTATACATTACAGCATCTAGCAAAATGAGCGAGTCTGTCTTGCATTTGTAGGGAGGTTAAGTAATAATTTAATCCTATAATTACATAGGGCTCTTGGATTAAATTACCACTTATCCTCCTGACTAGTTCGCACTTCATACTAACTTAACGCGCCTATCAAGCGGCAGAAAATTAATTTCAATGCTTATATTTTAATTTAGAGTGGTTCCTTGTATTATAAGGTACCCCGAGCCGGTCGAATTAACGCTAAAGGTTTGCTCAGAATGCAATAGGGTCTGTAGATGTTAAAGAAGGATTCGGGTGTCTCATGTACCGCCTGTCTGCAACTTCTTCATTAACGTCATTACATCGATGCGATAGAAGTGTCGGTTAGGGGGATGTCTCGCCCACAATCCCTGCAAAAATTTCATTATATGTAGTTAGAAATTTTAAGCCTCAAATCACCAATATTCGGAAATTTCACGCCCTATGGTAGTAAATTTCGTGGCGTTCTGCCTGCTGCTGTGACCGTTTGTGGCAAATATTTAGTAATTTTTTAAAATCTATTTCATGGGATTTCCTAACTGGAGTCATTATGTCGTCACATGCAAAACACTTTATTACACACCTGTTCTATAAAATCACCACCAACAGCAACACTAAACCATGCGGGAAATGAAAATCCGTTCCGCATACATGTGCGGAATGGAAATCGTTGACGGACTATTTTTATAAAGAAGCGAAATTTCCCTGGGATGTTCTACAAATCGTGCACCGCGATTACAATTTGAAATCGTTGGCGATAGCTAAAAATCGTTTCCTGAGTCTCAATGTGTTCTATGTGCTAGTAGGCACATAGAACACATTGGAACTCAGGGGACGAAATAGCAACACGGCTTCCCCTCGCAAATTTGGTTGGCGATAAAATGTATTCTTTTTGTTGATACTTGTGAAATGAATTGCTTAGTGTCCTTCTAATAATTGTTTTTTACAGACGTGAAGGCGTGTAATAAACACAGAAGGACACGCTTTTGTGAATGGGTTAATCGATGTGGCACTTGTGCCATCGCGGAAGGATAAAACTCGAGGCGTGCGGCCTCTCGTTCTATCCTTCCGCGCTGTCCTTCTTGTCATATGGATTAACCCATTCACAGAAGCCTGTCGTCCTGTGTATTTCTGCAATGCTAAAGCGCATTGTTGAACTTAAGATATGATTTCCAACTCTAGAACCCCAATGACATATATTTCGTCCACAATGGGCGATGGCGCATTCGGCAGTGGCGGCGCCAGGATTTTGATTTAGAGGGCGAGAGCCTAAGTAAGATGTGGGGGTCCAAGTTTTAAGATGCGGAAGCATCTCCCAAAGGCCACAGGTCCGAGCTGGATGAGGGGAGGGGAAGGGGTATCCCCTTCCCATGAGTGGGGGTCTGGGGGGATCTCCCACAGGAAAGATTTCAAATTTGGTCGCCCTGGGAGTGATATCTGAGCGTTTCTACAACACCTGATATGAGGTGTAATGTTGTGTGCCTTTTGCGGGTGTGATATTGGATGGGATAATCACGGTCAGATACCAATTTGAAGTTTGCTTTTTGGAGGTCGAGGAAAAGGTGTGGGCCCACTACCCCCCCCCCCCCCCCCCCCCCCCCTATAGCGCCGACACTGCCATTAGGATTTCTTCAGCAGTTAGAAATTCAGTGATAGCAGTTGGAAAATTCTCGCTCTTGGTTGCTCGGCAGCCAGGTCGGGCTACAGTTGGAAATTAAGATGGGCACATTCTCGAACCAGGACCATGCAGACACGTCACCGGCA
Source organism: Pictodentalium vernedei (assembly GCA_031216915.1). Classification (NCBI taxonomy): domain Eukaryota; kingdom Metazoa; phylum Mollusca; class Scaphopoda; order Dentaliida; family Dentaliidae; genus Pictodentalium; species Pictodentalium vernedei. Next base: position 743,484,802 of record CM062295.1, read on the forward strand.
TGGGAGCTTTCACTCAAAATTAGAAATACAAATGAGGTAATAAACCACAGAGTCCTTTGCACACAAATGACAAAAACTGGCGTGTCTGTTGGGTTTCAAAAAGAAGATGAAAAATTATCGTATTTTGGTTTGGTGTCAGGTGTCGAGTAGATTTAACTAATTTGGTACGTAAACGTTAGCAGCTGGAATCTATTCAAGATAACATTCTTGTTTAACTCTTAACCCGCTAAGTGTATTTTAAATATTTTTCATCAAATCTAATCATGGCTGTTGTGTAGCAACGATGAAAATATTTTATAAAACAATTTATGAAAATTTTGCTCAATAAATCACAGGTCAAAAGGTCGATGTAATTTGCAGGGGACATTTTTGTTAAATACGCGAACATTTATTTATTTATTTATTTTTGTGGCAAGAGATATTCCTGTCCTTGGCAGGAATATCCGCCAGCAGCATGCAAGGAATTAACCATTCACCCAACGCACAGAATATCAAAATTTGTTTTCTTATTAATTGGATTTTTTAAGAAAATTTCAAAAAGATTCATCAAAACCACATCATGTGGCCTCTCATTGGAACGGGCTCGACGAGCTCGTTCTAATAAGGGGTCACATGATTTGGTTTTGTTGACAATTTGTGAAAAAAAGTTTTTTTAATTTTCAACTGCTTAACCCTTTACCTAACGTAACGACCAAAACCGGCCAGCGCGATTCTCAAAAATCCAATTAATTTTCATTATTTTTTTCATTTTTTGTCTCAAAAACATAGGTTATGACCCCCTCGTTGGAACGAGCTCGTCGAGCTCGTTCCAACGAGGGGTCATAACCTATATTTTTGAGACAAAAAATGAAAAAAATTAGTTATTCAAGAATTATTTTTTCAAGTGTCGTCTGCTTTTCAGGTTAGGTAAAGGGTTAATTTGTAAATTTTGCGTGCGGATGCGAACGATTTATTAGGTAAAGGGTCAACAGTTTTCCAAACAAATTGACAAGAATCCACTAGGCGCTATGCACAAAACTGTTTTTGTTTTGTAACTCGCTCAGTATCTAAAGTTTTGCTTTCTAAATATAGCTAATGAGGCCCGACAGGAAAAAAAGCTCATCGAGTTCGTTCTGATGAGGAATCATATTTATGAAACTTTGATCTATTCGTGGTTACCTGATAAATAGACAACCCCCACCTGACAAATCATCTCCCAGGGGGGCGCGGTGGCTCAGTAGGTAGAGTAGTCTAAAAGCCGAGAAGTCCTCGGTTCGAATCCCACCTGCGGCAACCGCGCTGTGTCCTTGGGCAAGTCGCTTCACCCCATTGCCCACGTGGAGGCGCGGTGGTGTTGTGTACAAAGGCGTAATGCACGTCGATGATGCACTTGTATTCAACCAATGCTAACCCTGCTGGTGTGGAGTTAGTGTGTTGGGGGGAGGGGGGGCTAAGAGTTGCTCGCGGTTGCTCGGTGGTTCTCTGCGGGTACTCCGGCTTCCTCCACCCTTAAAACTGTCCGACACGAGATGACTCTGGCTGTAGAAAGTGTCGATAAACCTCATTAAATAAATTAATAATCTTCTCACAAGATGGCTGTACAGGAAGAATGACAAAGTGAAATTTTTTGGGATGTTTTTTGTTTTGCGTTGCTGTATTTTGGTATATTTTGAAGTTAAAACCTTGGAATACTGCATGATGTTTCAGTGCTTTATGGGCCTCTTTGCCGCGTGGAGTCAAGGGTGTATGGTTGGGACTAACGAACCTCTACATTCGCGGAAAGTGCACATTTTTTGCTTCATAATTAACGTTTCGACCCGGTAGGGAAATTTATTAAATGTGGAGGCAAGAAATTTGTTAAATGTCTAGACTTCAAAGGCCGTAGAGGATGCAAATCATACGCGTGAATCTCCTGTCACATCTCAAGAGTAAACAGGATTCCCGCCCTATAAGACTCATATGACGTGCTCCGTACCACCGCCCCCCCCCCCCCTCACCAAAGAAAATATAAGTTTCAGGTGACTGCATTTCAGTCATGTGTACCTGCACCTCGCCTTCGATTCTCTCTCTCTCTCTCTCTCTCTCTCTCTCTCTCTCTCTCTCTCTCTCTCTCTCTCTCACACGAACGAACGATTGGACGAATTGATTGATTGATTTTATTCAATAGTACAACATGTATACAGTTAATACCAAAAATATACATATAGGTAGCATACTTCAGAACTACATGACTGCACCACTGGGAGATGGCTGTCTTCCCTCCATTCCCGTTTAAAAAATGAAAAAGAAAAAGGAGAAAAAAGCAGAGAAAAGAAGAGAAGAGAAAAATGAAAGAAGAGAGAATACGAGAAGCAGACGTGACAATCGAAGCAATCCTGACAACAGCAACAGCGTGTTTACTAATAAGAGGGAATTTTATAGCCATACTGCATATGACATACATGTATAAGACTAGTTATTTCCGTTATGTGAGAGATCTATTCTATGTTTTCTAGCATGTCAACCCCCTAGTTCCAATGTGTTCCATGTATCAGCAGGCATAAAGAACGCATTGGAGCCCAGGGGACAACGTGATGACGAACACGAACGACCGAACACGTACGAGCGTGCAAACGAACGAACGGGCAAACAGACGAACAAACAAAGGAACGAACGACAAAGCTGGTGGGTACATGCCCACTATGTCTTATCCGCTAATACGACGTTCTCGCGGTAGAGACAAGCCGGTTTGCACTGCAGCTCCAACTCCAACCAAGAGAGTTAAATTCACCAGACTTCAGTTCTCCTCTCACTCATCTGCTTATAATTAAAACCAAACAGACTTTTATTTTATGATTAATGAATAGAGTTTTTGTTGTTATAATTGATAGGAATGAAATTTGTGAATTTTAGAATGCGCCAAATATATTTTATAGCAAAACCTATTAACTCGTTAAAAGAATTGCGCACTCCGTTACCATGGTGGTTGTTAATTTGTTGGCCCTTCAGATGCAAAGGCAATTATACTTGAAGAATAAAGTACAGCTGAGGTGTTTGTGGATCAAATATATTGCTTGGAGGTCAGGCACACTCAAAGCTTCCATTGATATTGCGACAGGGACAGTGGCGGGTCAGGGCCCTTGCAAACGACAGGGCATGGTTTACCACAGTGTAAAATAAGGGATGATTTACCACGGTATTTTGAGACAATGTCATGGATTACCATGGTATATCGTGACACCTTTTTCAAAAGGGGAACTCCGCATTTTGCCGTATTACCACACAAGAGGGCAAACAGATGATCGCAACAGATCAAAGGTTGTTAGACACTGGAGTCTACACTGTAAAACGTATGGTTAAAAATACGGTAAACATACCGACAATCCAACTGCCGGTGTGACAGGAATGGAAGTCCGTAGGAACGTTAGTCCCTATTCCGCGGAATTATATTATTCCGCGAAATTATAGTCCTAGGTCAAACATTTCTAGGAATAGTAGTCCGGCGGACTACTATTCCTAGAAATGTTAGACCTAGGACTATAATTCCGCGGAATAATAGTCCAGAGGGACTAATTTTCCTACGGACTTCCATTCCTGTAACATCGGTACCTTTAACGTAAAATTTGACGGTGAAAATACCGTATTTAACTACCGTTGGCAATGGCGACCTTTTTTGTTAGATCTTGCGCAAAACGGAACAGCTGATACCGCGTTTCACTTCATAACATGAGAAGACAGCATGTTGGTTTGTCATCCAGAGTAGACCGATAAATATGTTTAACCTGCAGCCGCGTGGCTGCAGGTTAACCCTTTACCTAACGTAACGGCCAAAACCGGCCAGCGCTATTCTCAAAAATCGCCAATTAATTTTCATTATTTTTTTCATTTTTTGTCTCAAAAACATAGGTTATGACCCCTCGTTGGAATGAGCTCGTCGAGCTCGTTCCAACGAGGGGACATAACCTATGTTTTTGAGACAAAAAATGAAAAAAAATAGTTATTCAAGAATTATTTTTGCAAGTGTCGTCTGCTTTTCAGGTTAGATAAAGGGTTAACGATTTTAATTAGTCTTCTAAAACAAGGCACCTTTCGCCATTGGCGACGCCATTTTGCAAAAGCAGGCAGTGAATAGTTGAAGGCGTTCGTTTAAAAAAAAAATAGCGTTTCATGGTATATGAGAACTCTGTTAGTTTACATATTATGAAACTTTAAGCAGTAACAGGCGTGAGCGTTGCAGGCACTGCAATGACGTGAGAGTTAATCCGATTTGCCTGCTTGCATGGTAGCCCGGATGTTCTTAGCGGGTCACTCCCGACAGTTTCTGAACTTGAAAAAAACACAAACAGTATAGCACTAGATAGGGTATTGTGTGAAAATAATTGCATATATTTTTGCGGTTATTTTCTTTCAGGACCCAAAGAACAGACAATCGTCCTAGCACCACTCTTCCGGAAACGCCACTAGACAGATTTGCCACGCTGAAGGCCCAGCTACCCAATGCACACCTGGATGTAATGAGTAGATTAGTGATATGGGTGTATTGAATGAGTTGATACCTGCTTTTGTGGTCCAATACAAATGCATAAGGCACTGTCGTGGTAATTTTCGCTACTTATCTAAGTACCAACAACAGCAAATAGCAGCTAAGGTCATTTGTGAGTCGTGACGGGATTCATTTCCTCGCCCCGAAAGGTAAACGCTGTCAATAAAATCAAATTCTTTTGCTAATGTCTCATGTACGCCCCCCCCCCCCCCACCCCACACGCACACAAAAACGCACACTCGTTCAGTACAATGTCAACATGACATTCCCCTACCTATTCCTAACTCGTATATCTTCGCTGTCAGAAGATTTCGATCTTGCCGTGGTGGAACTTTAACATTTTTCAATGTCAGATGCAAAAATAATCCTCGTTGTGGCAATTTTAAGGTGGATTACGGCATATTTCCGGACTTACTACAACGACATAGAGTTGGGCAGTCGTGGAACTGAACTTACCTGAACCTACCTGGTCCTTTCAATGGTGATTTGTGTCGAAACTTTGACGATTACCTAGCCCATCTCTTAGCGGCCGTTCGTGTTTGAAATTGCCATCCAGAATTGTAAAAAGGGGAATGGGAAGATTAGTTAATAACAGTTAACCCTTTACCCAACGTAACGGCCAAAACCGGCCAGCGCTATTCTCAAAAACGGCCAATTAATTTTCATTATTTTTTTCATTTTTTGTCTCAAAAACATAGGTTATGACCCCTCGTTGGAACGACCTCGTCGAGCTCGTTCCAACGAGGGGTCATAACCTATGTTTTTGAGACAAAAAATGAAAAAAATTAGTTATTCAAGAATTATTTTTGCAAGTGTCGTCTGCTTTTCATGTTAGGTAAAGGGTTAACAATAGCCTTGAGGTGTTGTTTAACCATTTGAACAGGAAGAGGCTGTTTTTTTCCGGGCCAGGAACATGACACGTCATTTCATAAAGTATGATGGCTGCTGCGTAAATGTGTTCAGTCGACCAATCAATATTTTCAATCGACAGCCAACGCTGCACGTTGAAAATATTAATTGGTCTACCCCCTAATAATAAATATGGACTCTTCCAATTGCTGCCATTGAACTAGCCTGGAAGAGACCACCAGGTTTCAATGGTTTAATATTATAATCAAAGAGTTAATATTATAATCTGACCCGTGAATTATTCCAAAATGGATTCGTCTAATTCACTTCATTATAGAAGCGTACATGAGTCAATATCAGATTTGGCCAAAATTCGAGATGACCAAAAGGGAAAAAAATAAAGTGCATGACGAGTATGGCTTCATAAAAGTTTCGGTAAAACGAATTAAAAAACACAAAGGGCGAAGCTTCATCGTCTCCGTATGTAATCTTGAACTTTAAGTGTACTGCCCGTACAGAATGTCCATACTGTAACGTAAGTGTTTAGAGAATATTTTTACCGTTCGTATTGACCAAATAAAATTTATGTAAATGGTAATCGTTCTGTCCTTACCCGAAATTTGAGCACAAAAATAAGAGTGCAAAACCTGATTTTTCTCAACAGGACATTACAGCTGCACCTAAATTTCTCCCTGAAATAAATATTTTACCTGTAAGATAATGGTTTGTGTATTCGATAAGATCGTATGATTACAGTGCGTTGAACTATGGGAAAATAGAACACACTGAACGCCATGAATACGGCGCAAAAAGGTCGGTATATTTATTCATGGACTTTTCCTAAAAAACAAAACACCATACGTTACATTAATGAAATAGCTTGTGCATGGCAGACGCTATTTGATTAAGGGTTGGTTTCAGCATCTCGACAAACTGCTTTTGATATATTTACGCAGAACACCCCGTTAGTTTGTATTGTCCAAATAAAATCTTTGTAAATATTAAGCGCTTGGTTCTTACCCAAAGGTTGAGCACGAAAATAAGAGAACAAACCTGATTTTTCTCAGCAGGATATCACAGTTACACATGGCCAGCTTTTACTTTCAGATCAGTGGAAAAACGGTCTGGTTATCTCCCCTGAAAATTAGCATCACTGAGATGGGAAAATTGTTACAATTCCTAAGATTAAATAAAATGTTCAAACGTTACATTATGGAAGCTCATGACATCTGAAAGTTTAATGTATTTTCTTTACAGTCATTGTTGGACGGTGCCAGTTTACCATCTGAGTTTTGTTCCCCCGACACTTATAAAATGTACTGGTTTCTCCAGTACGATCATGCTAAATTGTTTAAAAACAGTGTTTCCCTGGGCGTTTGATCATCTGTGTACGCTCTTTGGATTGACAGATGTTTGGGAAGCGTATCAATTCGAAAACATATGATCTTGTGTCTACTGTCTGGTGGAAATATCTATCAGACCCAAGCCCTTGACTTTTGTTCCTTTGGTGGCCAGAATTCTGTATAATCTGATTACTTTTCTCACATCTTCGCCGATTATCTGTGATGCATTTGGCTGATGGGTTCTGATAATCAATAAGGAGAGATAACCGCATATTCATGGCTAAGGACTAAATGAATGAATGAATATGTCGGGATCAAAGAGTGAGTGACTGGTTGAGTGGAATTGAGTTCAATAAGTATGTCATATATACACTCATGATTTCAATCATGCACCTATCCAGTCACTCGCAGTGTGTGACTGAACAAGTGCATGGATGAAAGAATGAACGACCAAATGAACAAAGATTTAATTGCTTGTTGTGGTGGAGCGATTGCGCAGGCGAGTAAATGAGAGAAGAAATTATTAATCTAAAAACTTGGGCAAAGACTGCTGATGAACAATAACAAATGTTGGGGTTTCGAAAAAGGGGTGGGGTGGTGACAGATAATGACAAAAATTACGGTTTTGAAAAAGGGGGTGAGGTAGGTGACAAGTACACAAAGGACGTAGGCTTATCTTGTCCACAGTAGCTATTGAGCTACATTGCCAGTTTTTTTACTAAAGCTATCACCAGCACATCAGTTCGGGAATACACCTTGATTGACAGAGAAAATGAGCGAACTGATGAATGAATGAACGAAAAACATTACCATGCTAATGCATTTCCATTATGATTTCATAATATTTTAGATTTTAGATTTAGATTTAGATTTAGATTTATTTATTTAACGGTATAGTAGAATTACAGCAATGCACGTATAAAAATAGAACTTTTTGTAAGCACAAAAATAACCAAAACATTAGTGCAATATGAGAGTATGAGTAAATGTCTATACCATAAGGAGATGACATAGCCAGATTGGCTGTCTTCCTGTCATCTCTTAGGATTGAATAAATGAACAACCTATTTCAATATTTTACTGTATTCTCGCGCTCGTGCATTCACTTTACCAGTGGCGAATGAATGATCAATTCCATGAAGGAACAACAGTGCAAAGCATTCAGGGAGTGTGCAGTGGTGGAGCAAAAGTGTGTAGTGATGGAAAAATTCAATAAAAAATCGTAAGTGTAACATTTAATAGCTTCGTAATATATCAGCAGAAAATGATTACCCCATTAACTCAAGCCCAAGTAGAGGCAGCAATTCAACAACAACCTGAATAACGAGATGATAGAACAATTCTAAAAGGTAAGAAAATATGGCTACAACAGCTCATGTGACACAAACTCTGGAACTCCATTCTCACATAAAATGATTCGATGGGAACCCCAAAAAATTATCAAGCATGGATAAAATCTTAGAGTTATATTGTGCCACAAATGAGATTTCTGGATCAAAACAGAAATTAATAGCGGCACAAACCAGTGAATGAGTGATTTTATTTTGAGCACAACTCAAAGAGACCCAAAAATAAAGTGGATAGACTTGCAGAAAGACCTGAAATTGAGATATTTGGAAATCATGGGTAACTCCATGGAGGAGAATTATTTGAGACACATGGAACAGTAAAAATATGAGACAATTGAGTCCTATGGCGAGCAATTGCTCGATCTCGCCAAGGATGTATATGGCAATCAGATAGACAGCAACTTATTGCAAAAGGTGTTGGCAGGCTATTTTTGTGACAGGTTATATGAATCAGATATGAGATTAAAATTGATTAGGAGGAGCCTTCAATGCTAGAAAAAGCTCTAGCAATGGCACTTTTTGAGGCAGGTCTAAAATACAAACATAAGGCCAGGAGAGAGTATGACAAAAATCATTATTATGAGTATCCAAGGAGGGATGAAAGCCCAGGGATTCAGGAGAAGTTCACATGGAGGTGGATGTGATGCAGTGTCGAAATAAGCGACAACAGGGAGGCAAAATCAAAAATATCAAAGACAGTACAGGCAGGGACAACCAAGGTATCAAAATCGGAATAGAAGGTTTGTGCAGCAAAGGGTTATATGATAACCCAGGCCCATCTGCCATCTCTGTGGTCATCCAGGCACTTCAAACGTGATTGTGGGGTTAAAATTGTGAGACAAGTAAGGACAGTAGAGGTGCAACCCCAACCCTAAGAACAGGAGCCACAATCAAACTGTGTAGGACAGATGAGATTCAGTCCAGGTGCTTGCTTTCGATGTGGTCAAATTGGGCATTATGCAGCCTCATTCAGGGTTAATTTAAACCATTTAAAACTTGATCCTTGTAGGGTAGTGGGTAAAGTCTCAATAAATATGGCCACCCTTGAGAAATGTAAAAAGTGTAAAGAAATAATACAAACTGAAATTCACAATTGCAAAAGACAATGTACTAACCATTACCCCATTGTAATTTATAAACCATATTGTGGTTCGGCAAATGGTGGATCTGTAAATAATCCAGAGAATAAATTAGCAAATAGAACACAAAAATCACAGAATAATGCACTGAATAAATCACAAAAATAGAAGAATGAGACAATTCAATAACCCAGTGATTACCAGTAGAACATAAAAACAGGATTTTAAATAATGGGAAGCAAAGTGTAAACCATGAAAAATGTGTATTCCTAAATAATCATACACTTCATCAAATATTTTATATAACTTCGTCAAATTGCCGTCATGCTCGGAAGTTTACTTCCTTCTAAGCGGCTTTCATTTTTGACTAATACTTATTCCGTTACGTTAAGTGCCGTACCAATGTGTATCGCGTCATGGGAACGTAAAATTTAGCGTCACGCTGATCCTAATTGTTGAATGGGAATTATAAAATTGATCGTGATACGCGTACGTCTTACAGATCGATTTATTATTTGGCAAGTGGCTGCCTAGCTCCTAATCACGAACCCGTCTATAAAATCGCCGATGCATGTCTTCCTTGGGTGGCAACAAGTAAAGATATGTTCCGCATTACACGTTGTTCACCTTCTTTAATTGTAAATTATGGACAAACAAGACCGTATCATATCTTCCTAAGGTGGTAACGAGTGGAGATATATTCCGCGTTATCTCGCGCATTTTTTTGTTCTCAGCCTTAGAATTAGAAACATTCAGTCATTTATCTCAACCTCGCCCTGGTAACAGAGGCAGAAGCGAGTTCGCATGCAGTATTCACACATTCAGCCATTCCTTGACCCGAATTGTTTACACGCGTTGTTCTCCATATTCAAGTGTATTGCTTATAAAACCACTGTATCATATCTCCATTGGGTGGTAAAGATATGTTCCCCGTTTCATGTTGTTCCCCGTATCCGAGTCTATTACGCGCAAAATAACCGTATCATATCTTCCTTGGGTGGCAACAAGTATAGATATGTTCCGCGTTATTACGTAAAAAGCAAATATGAATTAGACACTATTTCTAAAACCTCGCCCTGGTAACAGAGGCAGAGGCAAGTAACTTCGTATACCGTATTCACACATCCAACCACTCCGCGCGCCTCCATATCTCCGCCCCAGTACCCAAACCGCGTCAATCAGACATCAATACCGCTGATGGAAAATATAATTTTTCATACCCTCCTTGCGTAGTAATACCTCCCCCCCCCCCCAACCCCGCCCGATCCTTCCAGGGTGTGTAAATGTCTTGTCCCAACCCACTATTGCAGCATATATATGCCCTCCACCACTGATCTAAGTGCAGTCCCTCCTATAATGTCTACACTGACAATCGTAGGCTAGGGTTCCATACCACCCCCCCCCCCCCCCCACACACACACACACACCACATACACATGATGTACGCACTGACATGTACCAAATGATCATAATCTCGCAACATATACACGCTATGTCCAACACCAATGCGTGCGTGTTTAGGTGTAATTGCTCTGTACACTAATTTTTGTCCCCCCCCCCCCCCCCCCCCCCCCCCCGTTCAGCAAGTTTATAAATGAGAATATTTGGAATTATTCTTGTCTATTGAGCCCATTGGGTTCTAGTGTTTGAAGTTTGTTAATCCAAAATGCTTCACGACCCCTCCTGTAAGCTGTATTTTGTTTATTAATTTGTTCAATCCCAATAATCTTAAAATCGTTTATACTATGGTTTTTGGTCAGAAAATGATGTGGTATCGGTTCATCCATAACCTCAAGTTTTATTCTACTCAGGTGGTTTTGCATTCTCTCATACAATTTTGTCCCCGTCTCTCCCACGTACACGACTTCATTGCACTTGTCGCAGAAAATCCCATATATCACATTCCTGGACATGCAGGTGATTTTTTTGCCTATGTGGTAGGCCGTCCCGTTCTTGTCTGCGAATTGTTTTGTTTGGAGCATAAACCCACAGATTGCACATTTTCTCTCGCATCTATCAGATCCCGTCCCTTGATTGTTGAACATTTTATTATGCTTGCTGTGGACTATGATATCTCCAAAATTTTTCAGTCTTTTGTACGAAATCAGGGGAGGTTTTTCGAATGCCAACTTCATGCGTTTTGAGCGGTGTAAAATGGGCATCCGTTCCCGCGTTATTTTCCCGATGTCGGGGAGGCGCCGCGAGTATGTGACCACAAACGGGACTCTTTCGCCGGTTGAATTGTTGGATCGTTTTTCAAGTAACTGTTTGCGCTCGATTTGATCGACCTTCTCTAGTTGTTCGCTTACAAACTTTTCGTCGTAACCTCTGGCATGCAGGTGCTGTTTTATATTATTTTTGTGGCATTCATATTCAGCATTATCGGAACATATTCTTTTTACTCTTGAAGCTATTCCATATGGTATCACTCTTTTAGTGTTGATTGGGTGATCTGACTTTGCGTGTAGGTATTGATGCGTGTCCGTGGGTTTTGTATATAAACCGGTTTTAAGAAATCCGTCTTCAATTTTGACTACCGTGTCTAAGAATTCTATCTCATTTTCAGACCACCTTAAATCGACCTGTATTCTTGGGTGTATCGTATTTGCCAAAGAATGATATTGTTTCAGAGACTCCAACCCATGCGTCCATACTCCCCAGATATCATCAACGTACCGTACCTGTTCAAGGGGGTGTAACTTCGATGCTTTTGACAGTTTCTCTTCCCATTCACCCATATATGTGCACGCATAATTCATCCCTAATCGCGAACCTATTGCAACGCCGTCGGTTTGTAGATAATGTCTTCCTTTAAATGAAAAATTGTTGTTGTCCAAAACAGTTTCTATTAGTTTAAGACCTATCTCTGTTGGGAATAATTTTCTTTTAGAGTTTTCTAGTGCTTTTTTACATGCTAATATACCTTCATTACGTGGGACGCTTGGATATAGTTTCTTGACGTCCATACAGTACATTATGCTGTTTTCAGGGAGTGGTTGGGGTATACTGTCCAGTCTGTTCAAGAAATGTGTGGTGCCGCGTATGTAGGATGGTAATGACTCAACGTGTTGTTTTAATTCAGACTCCATCACTTCTGCTATTTTCTCTGTTGGGTGGTTTATTCCCGAAATTATTGTTCTTAAAGGGGCTTCATTTTTATGCATTTTGGGGTTACCTTTTACTCTTCCAGCCTGTGGCTGCTTAGGTATCATGTACGCTAATACTTTTTTGTCTATCAGTTTGTTTTTTTCTAGTTTTTTTAGTTGGCTTTTAATCTTGTTTGTTATTTTCTCTGTCAGATTTACAGGTACTTCTTTGTATGTTGTTTGGTCCCCCAACTCCATCAAGATCTCATTTTCATATTTACTTGCATCCAAAACGGTTATTCCAGACCCTTTATCGGCTGGTCGCACGACTATTGTATTATCATTTAACAACTCCCTCAGAGCCTTCTCCTCCATTTTTGTTATGTTGTTTCGCACGCGTTTTTTTATGCCCTTCAAAATATCTTCCCGTACTATCTCTAAATAAAGGTCAAGGTGCTTATCTCTACCTTCTTTAGGGGTCCACGGGTTACGCTCTTTAAATTTATCATTAATATATTGCTGTTTATTGTCTAGGAAATACTCACATAGTCGCATTCTTCGCTCCCATTCTTTTATCTCAACGATAAGGTTCGCCATATCCAAAGTTCTTTCCGTTGGGACAAACTTGAGACCCCTTTTAAGTAATGTTCTTTGGTGTTTTGTTAGTTTCTTACCGGATAAATTAAACACGTTATTTTGCTGATTTATTTTAGTTTCGTTGTGCAGAATTTTACTCTTTATATCTACATACATGTTATTTTGATCATCGCTCATATCCTTAACTTCTACAGATTCATCCTTTATGGAGGGTTTCTCAGACTTTTTGTCGGTAATTTTTGTTGTATAACCCCGGGGATTCACAGATTCGTCCTTTTTGGAGGGTTTCTCAGGCTTTTTGTCGGTAATTTTTTTTGAATAACCCCGGGGATTCAGTTTTGGTTCATCCCTACGGAACGCGGAAATATTTTGTGACTGCAAGTATTTGTATTTGATTGTTTTAGGCCCATTTGTCTTTTTCATACTTCCAATCATTTGTGCAACCTGAAAATGAGAATCATTCAAAAAGAGATAGAAATTTAATTCATTTGTACTCACCTGTTTTTCAGGTTCGAATCGCACCCACCTGTAATTTTGACCATACTTACAATATACATGAATCCCTATTCCCAGCATATTCACCAAACCTATTATATCCTCATCTGTTGCCCAGCTCTCAATACTACCATTCGTTTTTGATCTCTTTCTAATGAATCCTGATACTGGCCCATCTATATATTTAGACATTATTTTCGCGTGATGTTCCACATACTCCATTACTCGTTTCCGTATTACATGATGATATTCTTCATCGCCTGTACAGATTTTGCTGATGCATCTATAAAAGCAATTCCCATCAGCTCTAACATTTTGCAATCCAAACCCTTGCCTTCTCAGTTCAATGTTGTGTGTTGCGATATCAGTGTGGCTGGGAAGTTTCTTCTGTAATTTTATTCCTAATACTTTTAGCACATTATTTATTTCCAACAGCGATACATTCTTTCCAGGTAGGTCGGTACCGTCTGAATCACCCAGTCCCGCTATCTTCTTATCTTTTGTTCTTTCTGTAAGGACTTGGATTTTATCACCATGGTTCTTTATTATCTTCAGAATTGCCTCTTTATCCGAGATGTTGAAACGGGAATTTATCGAATTTTTTAACTTCGCGAACTCATCCCTCAGAAGACCCAACTGTTCCTCTAATTCTAATCGCGTAATATCTACCAGTCTCTCTGATGTTTCATTTAAAAGGTTTTCATATTCCGATTTTCGTCTTCCACTGACATCCGATGTCATATTCCATTTCACTTTGAATCCTCGCGGTATTATATTTTCTTCCTGGCATTTTTTAAGAAATTTTATGTGTGATTCGCGTTTGTTTATTTTTTCAATTAGTTTCCGTCCCACATTGCAGACCGTCTTCCCTTTCCGCGATAATTCCTGAAAATCCGATTTTGTACGTTCCTTTCGCGCATTACTTGGTACGACATCTTTCCTTGGAATTCTTTTAGTCGGCATAAACATACACTTCATCAAATATTTTATATAACTTCGTCAAATTGCCGTCATGCTCGGAAGTTTACTTCCTTCTAAGCGGCTTTCATTTTTGACTAATACTTATTCCGTTACGTTAAGTGCCGTACCAATGTGTATCGCATCATGGGAACGTAAAATTTAGCGTCACGCTGATCCTAATTGTTGAATGGGAATTATAAAATTGATCGTGATACGCGTACGTCTTACAGATCGATTTATTATTTGGCAAGTGGCTGCCTAGCTCCTAATCACGAACCCGTCTATAAAATCGCCGATGCATGTCTTCCTTGGGTGGCAACAAGTAAAGATATGTTCCGCATTACACGTTGTTCACCTTCTTTAATTGTAAATTATGGACAAACAAGACCGTATCATATCTTCCTAAGGTGGTAACGAGTGGAGATATATTCCGCGTTATCTCGCGCATTTTTTTGTTCTCAGCCTTAGAATTAGAAACATTCAATCATTTATCTCAACCTCGCCCTGGTAACAGAGGCAGAAGCGAGTTCGCATGCAGTATTCACACATTCAGCCATTCCTTGACCCGAATTGTTTACACGCGTTGTTCTCCATATTCAAGTGTATTGCTTATAAAACCACTGTATCATATCTCCGTTGGGTGGTAAAGATATGTTCCCCGTTTCATGTTGTTCCCCGTATCCGAGTCTATTACGCGCAAAATAACCGTATCATATCTTCCTTGGGTGGCAACAAGTAAAGATATGTTCCGCGTTATTACGTAAAAAGCAAATATGAATTAGACACTATTTCTAAAACCTCGCCCTGGTAACAGAGGCAGAGGCAAGTAACTTCGTATACCGTATTCACACATCCAACCACTCCGCGCGCCTCCATATCTCCGCCCCAGTACCCAAACCGCGTCAATCAGACATCAATACCGCTGATGGAAAATATAATTTTTCATACCCTCCTTGCGTAGTAATACCTCCCCCCCCCCAACCCCGCCCGATCCTTCCAGGGTGTGTAAATGTCTTGTCCCAACCCACTATTGCAGCATATATATGCCCTCCACCACTGATCTAAGTGCAGTTGGTAGGCATCCTAAATAGGCATAGAATGGTAGGCATCCTAAATAATCATAATAGACAGAATAGTAGTGACAAGTATAATGTAAAAGAAGGGCATGGATATCAACAAGCTGTTAATGGTAGGCATCCTTCCTATAAGATGGGGACTTAACTTTCAACAAGTCACTCATGAGAGATGTCCTATAAAACAAGGCAAGTGCCACAACAATTAGTGAATTACTGTAAGGACTTGTAACATAATATGGAGAACTGTTCCCTTAACTAATAGACAACAAATCAACAAAGTTAAAAGGAAACTGCACTGTAAAACAAAGACAATTCAAGCTCTGAACCAATTAGTAACCCAAAACCTAGCTGTAAAACAAAGCCAGATAAACAGGTTGAAGAATCAAAAGAAATTTACCCATATAATGGTAATCAAAAGTGTGAAAAATGTGGATGTTCAGCCACTATACTCGATATTGTGAAGGTGTTAAGCAGTGTGACAGGTGCCCAGTAAAGGGGAATTTCACCACAGATTGTACTCGAGTTTTACCAGAGAGAAAATGTACTAAACAGGAATTTGAAAATATGGAGAAACATGGTTATCGATATGAAAGATATCCCAGCATCTCCCACTAAATATGGACACACTCCTTTCAAGAACAAGTGAAATTCAAAATAAGAAAAACATAGGTAAACAGTAACCAGGAAAACAATTAAAATCTCGGGGAATAACCAAGGGAAGCCAAAAGTGAAAGTGAAACACAAAGTAACTGAGAAACATAAACAGGAAGTGAAACCAAAAATTGTTCAGAAATGAAAAACTGAAACAGTAAGTCTGACTAAACACCCAAAACAACTTCTTCCAGACAGGAAGTTAAACTAAACATCCAAAACAACTTCCTTCAAAAACAGTCAATGTTAATTATGGTCCTTCATCGTGGGACAGTGTCATGATTAATGTTGGGAAGCAATGAGTGAGAGCTTATTGGATTTTGGTGCACAAACTTCTTGAATTAGTACAAAATTTTGGAAAAATTTGAGAAATAGTCCAAAGCTTTTGGGAGATAAAAATATTTTACCACAAATTGAGGGAGTAACAGGAAATCAGTTAGACCCAAAAGCTTAGTGAGACTTTAGTTTTCAACTAATGGAATTTCTCAGGTGCATGAGGTCTTAGTCTTAGAGGAACTTAATCAAGGTGTATTACTTGACTGAGATTGGATCAATGACAATGGAGTGAACATTTACTTATGAATTTAGAAAATTAAAATTACAGGGACAGCATATACCTATTGTGAAAGGCTTACTTGTTTGTTGTTTGACTCGATTGGTGATGCAAATTGAACTTAAACCTCAGACCACTTGTGTTTGTACAGCCAAGGCTATAGAGGCCCAATCAACTTTTGACTCTGACTTTTTAGAACATCCTGGTTTGAAGCAAGGTTATAAACCAGAACAACCTGGTTTACTTGTTAGTAATAGTGCATTGAGTAACGATGATGGACATATTCTTGCAATGTTAGTGAATAGCACTAACAAACATTATACATTAAAGAGAGGGTGTACTGTTGGAAAATTAAAACCTGTAACACAGGGTGAAAACTTAGTTGATGTAAAACAGATTATGATAAAACTTGATGACTCTAAACAGAAAGTGCAACTTAGTGACAATCATATTAAAGTACTGGATGATAAAATGGGCATAACTATGAAATTAATCAACAAAATAGAGACTTGTTTGCACAGAGTGACAAGGGCTTAATCAAAACTGACAAGGTCACCATGAAGATTGATACAGGTGATGCAAAGCCAATCAATAGTAGACCTTACAGGGTACCACTTACAAAAAGAAAAAATATGGATAATACTATCCAAGAAATGCTTGAAGCAGGAATAATTCAATGCTCAAACGGTGCCTGAAGTTTCTGCTTCTCTTGTCCCTTAGTAGACAAGCAGGATGGCTCCAAGCGTTTTTGCAAGGATTTCTGCAAGCTTAATCAGGTCGGTCACAAAAGTCACCAGTTGGCCGTTTCCATTGATTTGATGATATGAAGCTGATAGACCTAAGGCAGCTTTTATCTGTCATAAAAGGTTTTATGAATTTAATGGCAGGCTTTTGGATTAGTAAATGGACACTCCGTGTATCAGCAACTAATGACAGTAGTCTTACAAGGACTAGAAAACTTTTCACTTGCCTACTTAGACGATGTCTTAATTTTTAGTAAAGATGTAAAGTCACATATTGAAAATATTCAGCAAATATTTGAATGACTAAGTCAACACAAGTTAAAAGTGGAAGCTAAAAAGTGTATATTCTTTCAAAGTGAAACTGGTTATATTGGTTTTGTGATTAGCCAAGATGGTATTAAACCAGAACCCACAGAGGTCGAGGTCATAAGAAACTAATTCCTCCAAAAACAGTAACAGAATTTAGAGGTTTCATGGGTATGGTTTCATATTGTAGAAGATTCATTCCAAACTTTAGTGAAATTGCACAGCCATTGATAGGACTTACAAAAAAGCATGCTAGATTTCATTACAAAGAGGCTCATCAAAAATTGTTTGAATACCTGAAGGAATGTCTAACCCAAGGGGCACACCTAGGCTTTCTCAATCCAAGAAAGTCTTATGTCCTACACACCGATGTTTTGCATTCATGTGTAGGAGCATTGTTAACTCATCCTTGTGAAGGTGAGACAGGTCAGATACGAGGTGTACCTGATGAAAAACCAATTGTATTTTTGTCCCTTAAATTAGGTGAAACTCAACAGAAATGGTCAACATTTGAAAAGGAAGCTTTTGCTATTTTTTATGCCTTGGATAAGTTTGATAATTGTTTGCATGGAGCTGAGTTTGCTATCAAAACAGACCATGCTCCATTACAATACTTGTTGAAATGACCACAGAACAATGCAAAAGTTCAAAGATGGGCATTGACCAGTTATAATTGTAAAAATGAATATTTTCCTGGAAGAAAAAAACACCTGCGCTGACTTGCTTTTTTTAAACAATATTTTTATTTCATTCATTTGAAACTGGGTTTGGCGAACAGGTGAACAGGTTGGGCCTATCTTAATGCCTTACCCTTACATTATAAAATCACATTATATTGCTTTCTAGATTACCTGAAGCAAATGCAGATCCAGATTATCAGATGGATAATGTGGAAACTGATAAAAAAACATTAAGAGTTAGAATAAATCATCAAGAGTATGTAAATGTTGAGAGACAAGGTTGACCATTGGAACCAAAGAGTATAAATTATAAAAACTTAGAGATGAAAAAGGAGCAAGAAAAAGAAGTAAATTGATGGAAATGTAGAAGAAATACTTGAGTGCCAATACCCTGGCTAATATAAGTAGTAGGTATTTGGTGATTGAGGGGGTATTATATTATATAAGTGTTGCAGATGATAACCCAAGAGTGAGGTTATATATACCTGAGCATTTGCAGAGTGAAGTACGTAGACAATACCATGATGACTTAGGGCATTTGGGAATAGATAAAGTGTACTGGAATATCAGCAGAAAGTATTATTGGCCAGACCTATATAAAACTATCTATCATTATTTAGAAAAATGTCTTACCTGCAGGGCAAGAAATACCAAAAAAGGTTACTTTATACAAGAAGCAGATAGGCCACCATATCCTTTTGCAAAGATTGCTTTGGATATGAGTGGACAATTTCCAACCACACTGTCTGGAAATAAATACATAGTTACTTTTATTGACTTATATTCAGGTTGGCCTGAAGCATTTCCAGTACCTGGTAAAAAGGCAGAAACAGTTGCAAATTTGTTAATTGATCAAATCTTTCTGAGATTAGGATGTCCACTTGAACTATTGACAGACAATGGTTCTGAAAATTGTAATGAGATAATGAAGTACTAGACTGAGCATTTGAAAATACATCATGTAACAACTTCTTACTATCACCCTCAGTCAAATGGCAAGGTAGAAAGATTTCACAGAACTTTGAGTGATGTTTTGGCTAAGATGTCTCATAAGGAATTGGAGACTTGGGATTTATTTTTAAATCAATCAGTGGCAGCTATTATGTTTAATGGAAGTGAGTCCTTGGGGTTCTCGCCTTATTACCTTTTATATGCCAGAGATTTGGTTTACCATTCGACACAGTCTTAAAACCCAGTACAAAATATGTGGGGGAAGCCCACAAAATAGCTTTACAAGAACAACATGAAGCATTTGTGCAACAACAAGTTAATCAAAAGAAAAGAGTAGACAAACAAAAACGTCTAGGAGATGTCAAGGCCAACAAATTCAGTTTAACATTGGGGATCCAGTAATGTAAAGGGATGGTAGACAGAAAGGTAAATTGGAACAAAAGTGGGAATATCTATTCAGAGTTATCGAGAAAGCTAGACATGTGAGTTATAGAATCAGAGACCAATTGACAGGTAGAATTATAAAATGTCATGGAGAAAACCTTAATTTAGCAATCCCCCCTCCCCCCCCCCCCCCCCCCCACAGGAGAGGGAGATGCTGAAAGTAGTGAAAATGAAGATGAGGAGCCTGCACCTTTGGCCCCTCTTATTAGAGCAAAGAGACAAATTAGGGAAAATTCGTCTTCTGAAGATGAAGGAATCTCTATGGAGGAGTTATGTTGTATGTTATGATGTTTCCACGGAGACAAGAAAAATGCTCAAGCTGCTACATCAGCAGAGGAGCTGATGGAAGTAAATGCATTGAGAATAGAAGCAGCAGAGTTGAGGACAGATGTATCAAAATCAGAATCTGATTGTTTCTCTGACTACAGTATAAATCAAAGAAACAGAAATCAACCACAAACAACTGCTGTACAACCTACAAATGGAGCAAAAATAGGAAACCTTGTAGATAAAATTAGGGCGACCCTTTGAGAGGATGGGTGGCATGAAGTTCAAGAATAGATTATAAACCTTGGAGAACCCAGGAGTAAATATAAATATAAAATGATTTAATGTTCTGTTTGACTATGGAACATGAAGGAGTCATTTGCTGGCCTGCACAACCAGTTTGATGGTTCTTCTGTTTTAGAAAAGACTTTCTTGAATTTTACTGACCGGTCATAAAACGAAAGACCATATTTTGAACTCAGCATTGAGAATCACCCGTGATGCTAATCCATGCCTTCCTTCTCATTGTAGGAGCAAGATGTTAAATTGGTACTTATTTGGAAGTCTGTAGACATTAACAGTTAGTGGTAGTACAATAATCCGAAATAATGTCATCTTTACAAATATAAAGGAAATCTATATGGTTAACAGTGACTGGACAACCATGTATATAGCAGGATTGGTGCCTTTCATTCATTGCATGCAATGGGTTGACAATAATGTATAACTTGTGAATCACTTTTATCAGGAAATTGCTGAAAATTTTATGAAAATATTTGAATGAAACAATAGCAGAAACAGTACTTTTAATCTTGCCTTACATTCAATATTAGTGGATTGATACCAGGAGGTCAGGTTCATAAATAATCATTTTGAATGAGTAAAAGGGAACCTGGATGATTATCACAAATTAAAAGTGCATACACCCTCATCTCAAAATAAGTGAGGTTTAGCAAATTTTGTGGGTGAAGGGTTGAGTTTCTTATTTGGAACAGTCACCGAATCTGATTTAAGGGCGATGAAAGAAAATTTATTATGGTTGTCATTGAATCAAACAATGATGAAACATGTACAGAAACAAAGTTTGAGTTTGATTAAAATAACATATCATGCCATACAAGAGAATCGAGAATTCATGGTAAATTCATCACAGGCAGTATCTCTTTTGTGTGAACAGGTAGAACATGTATTACCAGAGCATGAAAATCAGTTAACTCTTTTAGAACACTTATACATTTGTTTCATCAGATTGAAATAGTGTTGAATCAAGTTGAATTAATGTTACTGGCAGCAGAAATGTATATGGATGATCTGCATGACAGATGGGAAACTATCACCAAGGGTCATCAGCTCTACTTTTTTAACTTCGGTATTAGCGAATATTCAAGACAGACATTTGTGAATGTCAGCCGGAGAGCATCAAAACTGCAAACAAATTAGTAGCTATATATAGAATGGAAGCTAATACATTAATTGTGGATAAACAAAGAATGTGATATATACTGGAATTAGGTCATGATAAATGAATGGATGCTAAGAAATTATTTTGTCCTTTAGTGAGAGCAGTTAGAATGATACACACACACTCTGGTTGCTTACTGGTATTGTTTCTTAACATGAAGCTTGAGATAAAGAAACTGTGTACAACTGATGTGAAATTGAATATAGACTTACCTTTTGCAACATAGTTTTGAAGAAGGACTTTGGCATATCACTACCTATGTGCCATTGCAATTGCAATTTTCAATCCCATGTCCAAGACGTAAGAATCCAAAACCATGACAAATAGTGCCATCAATCAGTATACTAGAATTGAACCCTTTGTGTAAGAATCCAAAACCACAATAAATAGTGCCATGAATCAGTATACTAGAATTGAACCCTTTGTGTATTGCAACTAGCAGCGAGCTTTTACTGAATAGTTATTTTCATCACTGAAATATACATATTACATATCGTTTAGTCTCTACAATGGTTTTACCCAATTTCTCATTCACTCAACATCAAATATGGCAACCTGTGTTTGACAGGATAAACATAACAAACTTTGTGATTCCAAAACCATTACAACATATGGAGGAATTAGATAAAATGCAGTTGACCCTGATAGAACCGTTTGTGGTGCTGAAATGGGCAAATTTTGTGGGATGTATGTTAATTATATTGGGAATTTACTTGCTTGTATGATGTGTTTAGGGCACAAGGCCATATTAAGTTAGGAAACGTAATCTTAAGGTACAAAAATAAACGTAATAGAAAACCTAATTTTTCTGCTGGTGTATGTGGATTGTCTTATGTTGCATTGAACACTGAGGAAACTGATCTACATATATGGTTATGGGACAACCTACAAATATTTTGACATCAACAAGATAACCACCTGATGAAAATCTTGACAATTATGCGACAATTAACTAAGTAAGGACTGTCTGACAAAAGAAAAGCAGGACAAACCTACAACATCTTCATCTCAACTGTACTCATCAGTCAACTATAATGCAGACACTGGAGAAGTGGTTAATAACTCGAGACTAAAATACGCTAACAAATATTGACCTACAATAATAACAAAATAATGTAGAACAATATTATTTGTGTTTCAGTTGTTGTACACTCAGTGACTCAAGAAGTATTGAAACAGTAGCTAGTCATGAAACTGGAGATCTTGGTACTGAACATCATTGGAGTGATAGAGAAGAAGGAGGAGAAATTTCTCGAACTCCTTTTTTGTACACTATCTATCCATTGCTGCGGGACTATGCTACTTATCAATTTATGCATCGTGGTGAGCATCCACCCATAGTTTGCCCACAAACCTCTTGAACACCATTGACTAGAAATAACATTGTTCATCCAAATACTTATGAGCTGCAATATTTTCAGACACATCATAATCTGACATCGCAACCTGAATGCGGATGTCTTTACTATTATTTTCAAAATATTTCAGTCTCCAATGAAGACAAAAGAGATATAGTGTATTGGTATGACTCATATCACATTAAGTTTGCATCTCGATCTCGAGTTTTATTTATTTTAAATTGTTTTGTTTTAGTGTGTCCAGAAATGAGACGATTTGATCTGAATACATGATATCATAGCCACAGAGTATTATAATCAGATTAAATAGGGAAATGTGGTCTGTAAGAAGACACACTGAAAGGGCAAACCGAAAGGGGAGATTTCTTGGTTGGAGAACCCGATGAAGGCTCGTTTTAAGTCTAATGGAAGCCCAGACATAATCAAATGTATGTTTTATATATACAACTTCATCCTGAATATGATGGTTATACTTTTAATTTTAGGTCAGGACCCAATATCATATATAAAGTGTAATGAATACCTTCTCAAGAGAGAGAATTATAGATATCAAGCAATTGTTAGAGACAGAAATTTTATACTGTTCCTGTGGCAGTTCACGGGATTTGATGAATATTTAGTAATAGTTGTATATAAATATTTTAGTGTTTTTTGTTTTATGAATGTGGCAGAAAATAATGAACCTGTCAATTGTGCATCAAGTATTCTGAGAGTAATAAGTGAGAGTCGGCAGGTAAATCCACATCAAATAATGGCTAGAGATTTCTCTGGTAGTTTAATGAGATCAGAGGTCAAAGTAATGCTAGGTCAAGAGCTTTTTGATGCTATGGCCTATTCCCAAAAATTAGTTCATGGGTCTTGACATCTCTTCTATGGAGTGGACATTCCTGAATGTGCACAGTGGCCACTGGAGCATAGGGTTTATTGTGTACGCTTTCCATTAAGAAACAAAAGTATTATTTATGAAGAGGTTAAATTTTTACAATTGCGTTATGATGAATCTTGTAGTAGAAAAATGTCCATGCCCAGTTTACGAACTTCAGTCGTACATCGATGGAATGAGGAAGATTCTTCTTCTGAGAATGTACCCACATTTACACTTTTGTATAGTTGGTGACACCTAGGCTGGCATGGAATAGAATTTACCAGCCCTCGTTGAGACTCCAACTGTGGCCTGGAGTAGAGAACTGGTGGGTTCGAAGATATTTCCATCAGTGGCGAAGTCCCTAAGATGAGGATGAGGCTTATAATTAAAGATTAATCTAGTCATTAGTACATATCCTTCAGCATTCTTCTATAGTCTAATCTGTTGTTTCTGGTGGAGTGTGGAGAAAAGCCGATAGAAGTAAGTGTCGCATGTGGGTGTCTTTTTAGCCAAAGTGTTACTATAGTGATTACATTCAATTTCTGCTGTTGATTCAGAAATAACAATTAAAAGTCATCAAAAGGAATCTGGCAGGGTTTAGATAAGTACTCACCAGAGACTCTACAAATTTAAGACAATTTGAAAACTACAATGTGTGCTTGATTGTCAAGAAAGGTACTAGGAGCATGCATACCCATGCATGGGTGAGGGAAGAAATAAGAAAAAGGTAAAAGCAATAAATAGTGGGTGGTACACCGTATGTAAGTAATTATATTGGTTTTTAGAGGTTTAGAGTTTCATGTATTCATTACATTGATTGTTAGATTATTGGTTTAGATTATTGAGTAACATTAGTGTATGAATTCCAGAAATGAAATACTTTGATCAAGAACAATACTTATATTTTAAAGAACAACAATTTGTGCCCAAAGGAAAAGTTAATGTTGACCAGTCCCTCTTTAATAGGAGCATGCAACAATGACTAATTCGGTATTGGGATGTGATATACATTGAGGAGGTAATCATGACCCCCTTGTGAACAGAGGTACAAAGTATATATCGGACATTTGGTTAATGACAAGAAGCAGTTAGTATTTCCCCATTAATTCTGTGCAGGATCCAGGGTAGGATCTGAACGCATTGCTACTGATTCCAAGAACATGTGGGTTGTACCCGGTAAAGCACGTAATGAAGTGCCTACTGCCTTTTCAGCCTGGGTGATAAGGTACTGGAACAACCAGTATTGGAGTGGCCGATATTACAATGAAGGGGCTACCCATATGCGGCTATTCTGCAGTATTGAACTACCAGAAACTCTCAACATTACAAAGAATGATCAAGAGTTCCGACCACTGGAGTATCAAAGAGACATTTGAGTGGCAAAGAACTGAGTCAACGTATATTCTATTAAAAGAAGCTCTCAAAGAACACGAAATTCGTTTATTCACAGTATGTTACGAACAGCATACCAGTGGTTATACTGAACGTTGTTGCATTTGTTTTAATGACATTTCAGAAGAAGGGTTAATGGCTTTTGCATGTCCCAAATGTAACGTATAATTGCACCTCATCTGTGGACAGACGTGGGCAGAAATGGCCGCCACAAAAACTTTTTCAGCTTGTAGAACCAAGTGATCAAGTCCCTCTGGGTTTTGATCTTCAGTGCAGGAGGAATGTTGCGAAGTGCATCCACAGAGGTTAATCAAGCTCGGAAGAAGAACTATAGCTCTTCAGTGTTTTACCCACCCCGATTATTGTGGAAGTGTGGTACCCACCCCGATTATTGCGGTCATAGAATATTTAATAGACAATTTCTATTTGGGGTAGGAATCGTATTTTATGTGCAGTGTTATATTAGTACAAATTGTATGAAATTATACAAACTGGCGATCAGAATACAAGAGTACTATGATTCACACACTAGAGTGGAAGCCAGATTTATGTTGACAATACCAGGCAGTCTCTTACAGGCCAGTATTGTCAACTGACAATGATACTGCAAGATTTGTTTAAAGATATTATAATAACATTGGGCAGTAGTTTCCGAAATGTTGTTGTTTTATCTGTCATCAAATTATTGCAAAAGACCATATTTTCAAAGGTAAAATGAACACGCCAAAAGTTGAGCTCATCTCGTTCAAACCTTTATCCAGATGGGCCATTTGCAGAGTGGAGGGGGGGGGACTGCACGGGTCTCTGGATGCCAAATATTTTAGTGTACCGGTGGCGTGCTGTGTAACACATGTTTATTGGGGGCATGCAACCCATTACAGTGGTCCTTTATTCTGTATATACTGAATTGGTAGGACATGATAAATTTCATTAATACGCATCGGCACGGGCCAATGTTATGAATGTTCTTCCCATTAGCACAGCGGTTGTCTGGGCCAAACTTAGTAGGTTCAGGGACGATTTGTCCTTCCATTTATTAATTTATTTATTTATTCATTTATTTATTGAAGTTTAACGAGACTTTCAACAGCCAGGGTCACCTCGTGTCGGCAGTTTGAGTGTGGAGGAAGCCTGAGTACTCGAAGAGAACCACCTTGCAGCGGGGAGCAACTATCACACTCCCCAACAAACTAACTTCACGCAAGCAGGATGAGCAATGATTGAAGACAGGTGCACCATCAACGTGCGATATGTCTTAGCACTCAGCGCCACCTTGCCCCCATTCAGCGCCACCTTGAGTGCTTTGCCCAAGTACACAATGCATTTCGTTTGTTGAAAGTGGGTGTTCTGTTGCGTGCCGTCCACTCAGCAAAGGACTGGAGGTCGGATGCCATAAATAAAAGCGAGCAATAATTTTTCCCTACGCAAATTGCAGGTCCGGCATGCTCAAGCATGCTAAATCACTGGTAGTGTCGCCCCTATCGGTTAAGATTTCATTTAAATTTCAGGCCTGGGACCAGGCATGTCAAAGTACCCGCGGTACCCACATAACCGGTACCGGGACGGGATAGAGCCTGTCCCGTCGAAACTGGTACCGGTACAAGTCAACAACTGGGTGGCATCACAGTCAGATGGGGGAAATTCGTATTTAAACCGACCGAGTCCCCAAGATCGCAAAGACAAACATGGCATGTACCAATTATTCTGCGGCGACATCAAAGTAATCATAAAGCACGAAAATCGTGCTTTATGATTACTTTGATGTCGCAACAGAATAATTTCTTTGAATTAGCCGATGACGGTGCTTTCATTTTTTTTTATGCCACGTTTGGAAAGTTAAAATGATCGGCCTTATCGAGGTGGTGGTGCAGACAGAATATGCCTCTATAGAGTGTTTTGATGTGTTCATTCACAAATAAGCTGAAAGTATGTCGTGTAAGTGTGACATACACAATTATTAGCCCGTTTACTCTCGTTCGGTTAGGAATTTCCCCATAAAATAATTTTGTCCCGGTGTCGGCGGGACAAAAGCTTCAGTATCGGTGCCGGTTGGAGCATGAGGGAACCGGCGGTACCGGTACAGGAACCGGTTGACATTCCTACCTGGGACCGAGAAACACGGTTGCAGTAGGCTTCACTGCCACCCTGCCCCCAAATCTCGCTATTGGGGTGGGACTTGGTTGGGACAATCATGGCCTTAGTGACCCACGACAGAAACCTGGGGTCGTCTGCTGGCTGTGACGACCCTTCCTCATCCTCCCCTTGCCCACTTTGTCTCCTCGGCGGGTGAGTCTCCTACATGTGGCCCATTTGGCTTCTCTGCTTCCGGCGATTTGGTGGCGCTCTCCCTTGGTTTGTTTGATCTGGACCATGGCCTACCAATTCAGTAAATATCGCGTAAAGGACGGGTGTAAACGGTTGCATACCCCAATAAACATGTGCTACACAGCACGCCCACACCAATGTCTCTAGAAAATCGACTTTAATTTGAATTCAGGTTTAATTGGATTATAGACACCTCCAGATTCTGAGTCGGGATGTTTACTTGCCAGTTGTGACGTCATGTAAGGTTCAGCGCGATCAATATTAGGCTCTGTCGTATTCGCCTCACATGGCGCCATACCTGGCCAGTAAACGTCCAGTAACTCATGACCTGTCAACATCAACGGTGATGCATTGTAAAATTTTATCTATTTATCAAATGCAGTTCCTTTGCTGAACTGGAACTTGCCACTTGTTCCACGTTTATTTTGTCCGATATATTTATTTCTGCATGTAATTGAAGATTGAACTCCAAAATCGGCTTCAAATTCTCAGTTGAAGTCCGATGGAAATTTAGGGTTACGATGAACTAAATGAGCGACTTTTACTAATAAAACTTTCAGGGTCGGCTTCTGCATTACAATGAGTTTTGAAGGATTTCATTTGATTTTATGTTTGCGTTGGATGGATTTTTCATTTAACGTTGTGTTAACCCTTCATCCAGGACAATATTGGTACACACACCTACATGTTAAGTGATATGGGGCTCAAATTTTGTACACTTCTTTCAAAGGGCTAAATGTTTATGTACGCCGGGAAAAGCCTGTGATTCTCCAGAATCACTCGTCAAGTCTTTATTAGATATTATCCGATGGTGAAAATAACTTATTGTTCCCATATTTCCCTGGGCTTATGCCATTGGTTGCTGCTTCTTGGCCCCTCAAATTACAGTGAAAACAAGCCGTGGCTCCTGTATTATACTCAGTTCATCAGTTATTCAACTGGTTGATTATCTTTGCATTATCAACACGGGAAGTGGCTTCCCAATGTTTGGGAACAGGTGATAATACGAGTTTATTAAATAATATTAATTCCGATTAAAAACATGTAATAATTTTGCGGTTATTCGTTGAAAAAGCTGCAGTGGAGCCTTTTCAATGAATAAACACGAAATTATTGTGACAGATATATCTAAAAAATTAAGGTTAGATTTATCTAGCAATGTATTAAATTATATTAAATCTGATAAAAATGTAATAATTTTGCGTCTATTCGTTGAAAAATGCTGCAGTGGAACATTTTCAATGAATAAACACGAAATTATTGGTGACAGATATATATAAAAAATTAAGGTTAGATTTATCTAGCAATATATTAAAATATTTTAAATCTGATAAAAAAAATGTAATTACTTTGCATTTATTCGTTGAAAAAGCTGAAGTGGAGCCTTTTCAATGAATCCTTTCGCGAAATTATTGGAGACAAATATATATATAACAATTAATGTTACAGACTTATCTGGCAATTTATTAACCCTTTACCTAACATGAAAAGCAGACGACACTTGCAAAAAAAATTCTTGAATAACTAATTTTTTTCATTTTTTGTCTCAAAAACATAGGTTATGACCCCTCATTGGAACGAGCTCGACGAGCTCGTTCCAATGAGGGGTCATAATCTATGTTTTTGAGACAAAAAATGAAAAAAATAATGAAAATTAATTGGCGATTTTTGAGAATAGCGCTGGCCGGTTTTGGCCGTTACGTTGGGTAAAGGGTTAAATTAAATGAAATCTGGTGAAAAAAATCTAGTAACTTTAGTTTATTTTTTATAAGTAACTTACCTTTCCTTCTGGTCGTCTGTTGTTTTTTCTGTTTTGGGGGAAGGGGGAGGGGGTGTTCTTGCTTTTAATACAAGAAGTCACTGCTAACTATCTAGAAATTCATTTAAGAGAGAGTGGCGGGGGTGGGGGGGGGGGGGGGGGGCGGGGGGAGGTATGCTCCCATTTTTAACTGTCTAGTCATTTTTAAACAAAATTTATTAAAGAACGTAAAATGCACCCGTAAGCTTAAATTCTCAGTTTCAAAATAAAACACAGTTCTAAAAGGGTAGAATGAAATAAATTAAATACTGGTATATGTAATGCATTTCTCTATTCGAACTGGTGACGTTTTTGTCAACCCAAACCCATGGTGCCGTTTTCGCAAGGGAAATTAGCGCCGTTTTCGCCAGCGAAATTAGTGCCGTTTTCGCCACCCATGGTGCCGTTTTCACTTGGTGCCATTTTCACACGGTGCCGTTTTCGCTATAATCCGTTTGCAACGGGTAGTTAATGCAGGAAGGAGTTTACTTATATTATCGAGCCAAGCATAGAAACTTTCAACGGTTGGGCACGTTTTTCTTGGACGAGATTCTGAGAGGTACGAATCACCTCACAACATCCAAATGGGCCCGACCTAGTGAGTAGATATATTTTCAGCACCCGCTCATTTCAAGCCCCCCCCCCCCCCCCCCCCCCCCCCCACACACACACACACTCACTATCAATGAAACAATGTAACATTTCTCAAACATTTTCTGCGACGAGATGGTGTTTCCATGAAAATATAAAATATTTGAAAGGGACTGTTGCACTTCCCTTTTAATATATGATCACTCGAAGTGCCAGCTTTGAAATAATTAATGTGACGTTTTGGCCAAATGTGTGTGATGTTTTGACCAAAAGTGTGTGACGTTTTGACCAAAGGTATGTGACGTTTTGAACAAAAAATGTGACGTTTGGCCATTTGGAAATGTGACGTTTTGGTTGTGTGACGTTTTGACCTGCTCCCAATAAAACTTCCAGAAAAAATTAGAACACCCATTTTGGTACATGGTAATACAAACGGAACGACGATACGGCAAATTATATACTGAGTCAAAAAAGAAAGTATATACAATAAACTTCGAGGTTCCATTTGTTTAGTATTATTATCGACTTTAATCCCAAACAAATTATTGTAAATTCATATTTCGAGTCTAGCTGTATGAATTTGCATAATTTCATGTTCTTCCTGTTGCCAGCGTCACGTCAGGACGTCACAATTCAGACATGGGGTGAAATGAGAAAGTTCACACATGCAGTCAATAGCGTGTATGTCCACCGTTTGCCTCTTGGATGGCAAGACATCGACGGCGCATAGACCTGATAAGTCTCTGGATGTCACCCTGTGGTATTGCGTCGCCTAACGTCTGAAGATCATGAAGTCGTACCCGACGGTCCAATTGATCTCAAAGATCCTCGATTGGCGACAAATCTGGCGAAAGTCGGGGCCAGGAAAGAAGTCCGATGCTCTACTCCTCAAGAAAGTCACGACAGATACGCGCCACGTGACATCGGGTATTGTATTCCTGGAATAACTGTAATCCTACGTTAGCGTTGAACAAGGGGACAACAACAGCGTTAAGAATTTCGTCCCTGTATCGCTGTCCATTCAGACTACCATCGATGAAGACCAACTGCGTTCGATGCTGAAGGAAATTCCTGCCCAAACCATTACACTACCCCCGCCGAAACGGTCGCGTTGCCACACGCAAGCATCAGAAAACCGCTCTCCTCGTCGGTGATACACTATTGCCCTACCATCAGCACGCCGTAGACAATATCGTGATTTATCACTAAAAAGAACTGTGCTCCAACGCTATTGAGTCCAGCGAACACGCTGACGTACCCATTCCATTCTGACAGTACGATGACGTTGGTTAAGGATTGGTCCGTGGTATGGACGCCTACTTCGGATGGCGTTTTCAGCGAGTCTGTTGCGGACAGTTTGTGCATTGATTCTATTGTTAGTTCTACCAGGAGTAATTGCTGCTGTCCTCGTCGCCGGAAGGAAGCGATCACGCAAGTGAGACGTCCTGATGTGTCGGTCTTGTGCAGGGGTCGTACCTCTTGGTCGACCTGAACGCAGTCAGTCGGCAGTAGATCTAGTGGTTGTATGCCTTCCAATGAGACGATAAATAGTGGCCACAGCGACTCCGAACTCAGCAGCGAGCTCATCTGGAGGTATCCCATCCTCATGCATACCAATGGCACGCAACCTCTGATTTTCGGTTAACCTTGGCATTTTTAAAATGTCGAAAGACAAAACTAGCGTGTTTTCTCAATAACCCAGGCTCTCTAGCATAACATAACACAAAGAAAATCGTCGGTCACCCATTCGATTTGGTATTGTAGGGTAGCACGTGCTATTTTGAAATCCGTAGCAAAATTGTATACGGTTGGGTGGACAACAACAACATGTCATTAAACTCTTTGCACGACTTCTTGTCCACAAACATGCAACATTAGAACTATTATATTTCATCCTTTATACTATTTTATTCACATTTGTTTCTATTATACTTTCTTTTTTTTGACTCAGTATATTCAACACCAGACACCCAGCTTCAAATGCCAACTTGTTCGCAGAAATCTGATATTGACTCATATTGTTTTTCTGATGTGTGTGTGAAGGCGCGACTAGTGATGTGGTCAGTTTCAAACAGTCCTCTGCAAAAGCTCCAGAATTTCTGTTGCACGTTTTATAGTTTGGGATTCAGTGCTTGACTATTCAGGCAATTTTAAAAATAAATATCTAAAATCGATAGATCTTCGACCTGAGGTGTTAATTAGTAGTTATTGTCATCGCGAATGGACCAGCATATAAGTAAAACAGCCCGAATGATCACGAGATGTCCGAAAAGCAGGGGCGGACTGGGTCGAGAAACGTTACCGGGGAAAGCACCAAAATTATGATTTTGCGAACTGAACGAATGCTGATTCATTGCATCTGAGCGAACAATGGCAGTTCACATAGAGGGCATTTCGATGGCATTTTTGTATCATCTCCTTCGATCATTCGACAAAAATGGTTCCACGGGAAGAGGGGTACCCATCAAGAAGACCATAGTTCGTCCCAATCGGAGAAAATTTGATTTTTGAAATTGAAGGAACGCTGTTTCCTTTCGTCTGAGCGGTCAGTGGCAGACTAGACTGCTGGTATATCGAACTGTCCTCTATGTGGACTGACTATATTAGGAAGTCCACATAGAGAACATTTCAATATACCGGCAGTGTATTCAATCAGAACCATTTCGCCTTTTGGTTATTTTCACAGAATATCACCTACCAAGAGGTGAAAGGCTGCATCCATTTTAGGGTCCCCAGGCGGAACCCAATAGGGGACCCATCGGGAATTTACCCGGTGGACCACATGGCCAGTCCGCCTCTGCCGAAAAGATCATTGGTGGTGGACCGGTCGCGACGCATTGACTATCATTTGGATGAAATCCTGAAATCTGCAAAAAAATCTTTGAAAAGATTGGTCTCACCTCAATCCAGGGGTGTTCAAAATATTGTTTGAAAATCTAATAAATTGGGCAACAGTGATAAACAACGGGATTCTTAACCTGTTATTAAATAATTTACTAAAGCGTTTATTCGTTTTAACATAAACTTGCGTATCCGACGGTGATAAAAGACAGATCTTTGGCACGCATTGCACAATGTTGATCGAGACAAACCAGGAATGTGTGTAGTATTTTATCGCCATAAACAGATACAGGCATTGATAATATCAGAAACGATTGCTAGGAGTTCTACGAGAACGTTTGGAATTTTTCAAAATGCACCGAATATACCTCGGTTATTTGTAAGACGGCAAATAAAGAGAAGGCTTAGTTGACTTGGGTTGATAATTGTGTTAGTAGGGAATTATACTCATTGGTAAGGGTCATTTGATGCAAGGTAAATGATGGATGTGTTGAGAACGTGGACCTAAATCCTGCATTATCTGCAACTTTGTTTGCCATTTTACTCCACCTCATCGGATACTTCCTAGTAAAAGATCCCTACTAACTACATATACGTATACTCCAGCACCAAGCCACTTACTAAACACTCAAAAAGGTTTACCTCTTAATGGAACTTGTTAACTGGAAATTGGTTGTGTTTTTTATATCAGAACTCAGAGAAACTGTTTTTGCTAGCGCTTTCACCGCTCTTTGTGCGGATCTTCCGGCATTTTTTGCCTGAAGATTCACACAAAGAGTGGTGAAAGCGCAAGCAGGAATAAATATACATAATTTCGTTGTTTCTTTCACACACACACATATATATATATAGGTTATTACGGCCCTGGGGACCATCTAGATGGTTTATTAAAGTCTGGATCTCCTAGATATCATCTCTGGGCATTTCTCGACTAGTCCAAAGAACGAGTCGACAAATGGCCCAGAGACAAGATCTCAACTTCAGTACACCAGAACAGCACCCTCCAGGGTGGTAACGTCCAATATATCTTACAATATCTCCTCTACACTCCTCTAAAAAGGTACATTAAGTCGTCACTGCCGCTTCTTGATTGCACTTTTACACTTAACGCTCCCGAAAGCGACTATTGTCATCCATGTTATGATGATTATCTGTACTTTCTGGTATGCGCAGATCAAACCTACCATCTGATTAATTGTTGTAAAGGGCTCGGAGAGCCCTTTCCAACAATTAATCAGATGATTGTGTTTCAAGTGTGTGGTAAATCCAATTAAACATCTTCGCATACAGGCTAACAAAGAGGTCCTCTATATATGTTTAAAATGGGCATGGCAGCAAAAGGGTTAAAGTACTATTGCACCTCACGACTCCAGATAAAATATCACTCGAAAATGTCATCACATAGAATGTAAATGTTTAGTATTGTCCTTTAAGTTTTCTCATTTAGTGTCGGCTTGTTGGGCGCGGTGGCTCAGTAGGTAGAGGAGCAGGCTGCAAGCCGAGAGGTCCTCGGTTCGATTCCCACCTGCGGCAACCGCGTTGTGTCCTTGGGCAAGACACTTCACCCCCATTGCCCATTGGGGGCACGGTGACGCTGTGTACTAAGGCGTACTGCACGTCGATGGTGCACTTGTCTTCAACCAATTCTAACCCTGCTTGTGTGGAGTTAGTATGTTGGGGAGCTGGCAGTTGCTCGCCGTTGTTCGGTGGTTCTCTCCGGGTACTCGGGCTTCCTCCACCTGTAAAACTGTCGAGGTTATGATTAGCCATTGTGCATAAATATGTGACCTTAAACACAAATAAATAAATAAATAATGCCAGGCTTGTTTTACTTTTGAAGAATTTAACATTCATTGACAAAACTGAAAGATAAATACTTTTTTCATCATATACCACTGAAAATGTGATTAATATGTACCACTCAATAAATACTAAGGATTAACTCCTCATTTGAATTAACCCTTTAACCAACGAATCGGCCGCATCCGCCCGCGTAATATGCAAATTCAGTTGCTGAAAAAAATATTATTTTTCAAAAAATTTCAACAAAACCATATCATGTGACCCCTCGTTGGAAAGAGCTCGTTCCAACGAGGGGTCACATGATATGGTTTTGTTGAAATTTTTTGAAAAATTTATATTTAAAATAATAAATTTTGATATCGTTTGCGTTGGGTAAAGGGTTAAGAAACCATTTTAATGTGCGTAAACCAAATCACAGCTTTCTTGTCATGTTTGATTTTCTGGATTAACCCCTTTAACAAACGCACGGGATTCCAAAATTTGTTATTTTAATTAGTTTTTGTTTTCATTTTTTACCGAATTTGAACAAAACCATATCATGTGACCCCTAATTGAAACGACCTCCTCTTACTCGTTCTAATGAGAGGGTCTTGTGACATGGGTTTGTTGAAATTTTCTGAGAAATATTTGTTTTTCAACTGCCCAATTTGTAAATTACGTGGCAGGAGGGGACGAATTGTTCGGTGACAGGGTAAAAACAATGGATATATTTCTTTATTAGTCGGGGTTTAACGAAACTTTCGACAGCCAGGCTCACCTCGTGTTAGACAGTTTTGGGGTGAATAAGCCGCAGTACCAGGAGAGAACCACCCAGTAGCGGCGCAACGGTCTCAGACTCCCCAACGTACTAACAGCACACATGGGTAGCTTAGCCTTGGTTGATGGCAAGTGCAACATCGACGTGCACAATCCCACCGTGCCCCAAGTGGGCAAACAGGATTAACCCTTTACCCAACGAATCGACCGCAATCCGCCCGTGTAATATCTCAAGTGATATGGGGTTTTTTTGTTTTTTTTTAAAAATTAAAAAATGATATTTAAAAATAATAAATTTTGATATCGTCTGCTTTGGGTAAATGGTTAAGATCCCGGCTCAATGACACTATGTAGTTACCGCTGGTCAGGATCGGACCGTGACCTTTCGATTTGAAATTAAATGCTCTAACCACTGAGTCATCGTGCTCCCTAAAACAATGGCATGCTCTTGACATTCCTATGTATATTAAATCAGAGAGCCCTTTCCAACATTTAATCGGATGCTAGTGTTTCATGTGTGTGATAAATACTATTAAACATCTTCGCATA
This sequence comes from Pictodentalium vernedei, assembly GCA_031216915.1. Lineage (NCBI taxonomy): Eukaryota > Metazoa > Mollusca > Scaphopoda > Dentaliida > Dentaliidae > Pictodentalium > Pictodentalium vernedei. The sequence continues at coordinate 743,520,472 of CM062295.1, forward strand.
CAGGCTAACATAGAGGTCCTCCATATATGGTTAAAGTGGGCGTGGCAGTAAAAGGGTTAAGTACTATTGCACCTCACGACTCAGATAAAATATCACTCGAAAATGTCATCACATAGAATGTAATTGTTAGAATTTTCCTTTCAGCTTTCTCATTGAATGCCGGCTTCTTTAACTTTTGAAGAATTTAACATTCAGTGACAAAACTGAAAGATAAATACATTTTCATCATATACCACTCAAATGTGGTTTATATATACCACTCAAAAAAATACAAACGATCATCCCTATACAACAAAAGGACAACAGTAGTATGTAAGGTTGAGATCTGCCCTTTTTACCAGGACCTCGGGGTCAGACCATGGAAAATACTGCATGGCACGATCTGATTGGACAGTTGTTTTGACCAATCAGAGAACGCCTGCGTGGGCTAATTTTACAACACGCTTATCTATTGGTCCATGGAACATACCGCCGTGTGGTATGATCTGACTGCACAACTGTTTGACCAATCAGACACCGCCGCGATCATACTGGGTTATCAAACACCTGCGACGTGACACCATATAAGGATCAAACGTGCGGGAATTTTATTCAGAAAAAAAATCATTCATCTATGATTGTTAGGCAATCAAGAGTAACTCACACACAGGGATGTGGCTAGAGGTGTCCGATTGGGGGGGGGGAGGAGGGGGTAGGGTAGTGAATTTCCAACTAGGGTAGAGACCCCCTCACCGGTCCCTTCCTCAGTTGGAAATTCACTACCGAGAAACATTTTGAAAATGAAGCATGAAAGGGGGCATAAAATTGATTCTAGTAACTGAAATGCCAATACATTTATAACAGAATTATCAGAACCCCCCCCCCCCCTCCCCCACACACTGTCGCCATGTCCCTGCTCACACAACACATTCTCTTACTGTAATTGCCATTGAGATTATCAATGGTTTAATATTTGATGTTTTCCCCTTTCTACCGCCCTGTCAGCCCTCACAGACTTTGGAATGTTTATTTTTTTCCAAACTGTTCAAGTGGTTTGTCTCAACAGTCACCATTATAACAAACGCAATCAAATATTGTTAACATCGTATCTGGAACAAACTGAGGCAATAAGAAACATGAAACCCTGCACAGTTGGTCACATTGGCCAATTCGACCAACGGCATTTTTGGGACCATCAACCTAAAATTTTACTTGGAAAATATCAAGGGATTCCCTATATGTTTAGCAGTTATTTCAAAGTGACTGGTTGTTTGTGTGCACATACCGACGTCATGATGGGTTAGCTTCACCTTCCTGGTTGGTCGTATGTGATAAAAAACTAGTATGCTAAGAAACACGCTATAGTCTGTTCCATATATGTTTGTCTGTGTTATGATTGTCCATTGTGTGTTTTCATTTTTCATTGACACTCATCGCACTTAACTCTTTTTTAACGAATACAGTGGGTTATTTGAAAGTGTGTTCTTTTTTTAGTACTCGCAGAATTTGCAGTTTATTTTAAAGCGAGTTCTTTTTTTGTACTCACTGAATTCACAGTGTATAAATGTGCAGCATTATTTAGTATCCTCAGCCAATAATAATGCGCTGAAGACTGGCGACGATATTTTTGCCGATCTTCTAAATAAAGCTCATCGTCCACAAGAAGGGAACAGATATGACAAGGATTTCAAGGTAAAAATAAATAAATTCTGCCCAAGATAACAACTCAATTTTCAATGAACCCAAATGAACATTTCAAAAGAATATTTCTAGCTGGAGAAATTGGACTACTAAACTGCTCGGACTTTGTGTCTCACAGTGCTGGATGTTAGTGTATATATAAAGTAATTTTTAATTAATATACGGCACTTACAGTTAAAACTAGAAGTCCTGTCATGAAATGCGCACAAATAGCACGTTGATATGCGCGTTAATGTGCGCGTTATGGCCCAATTAAAAGCTATCATGTTCTGTACATATGGCCTGTGCACAGGCAATGTTTCAGCCAATGGACCTCGGGTAACCCGGAGGTCCATTGGCAGAAACATTGCACGTGGTTTGCTATGAGTAACAGGAGAACCTGCCGTGCTTTGGATGCCATTCGATATGGCAATTGCGCACATTCCAACGCGCAATTAAGCCTAGATAGCGCACTATTGGTGACAGGACTTCTAGTTTTAATTGTATGGTTTAATCTGGTCTGTCCACCTATCCGGTTGGTTGTTGTTGGTAATGGACACGAATTGAGTTACGCGAACAAACTTACTAGATACTGACTATAATCCGCCTCCCTTTGTTCTACCTAATTTTCACACATCTCTCTTATATCCAGGCCCACCAAGTTAAATGCACCTGGGAACTTTCCGCGCACCTTCCAGACCTTTATACATTTGACGAGTGGTTGTAATAATAGCAGGGACCGACCTGGGCATGCGCCAGTGCGTATTTGGTTCTGAAACATCAGGACCTGGCTCTTAAATCTCAGAAATAGGCTTCTCAGTTGGCGCGTAACTTCTCAAATCATATTTTGATATTCTTTCGATGGATAATCGAGAGAGACACTCTTACATGTATTATATATATGATTATCATTGTTGTAGAGTGCTTAAGTTAATACTTCAAGTCTTAATTACCAAGCATTAATCTTCACTGTGGTTTCTGATCAAGTCTTGGCTGCCTAAATAGGCAGCCAAGACTTGATCAGAAACCACAGTGAAGATTAATGTTTGCTATAGTGTACTAAATGAAAATGATGAGAGCTATTACATACTTGCAGTGTGTGTTACAAACAGCAGTGTGACTCCGTAAATTGAAATCTGGCGCATGAATTGAAAAAATAGGCTCCGAGGCTAGAGCGTATTTTAAATAGTCCTGATCGGTCCCTGTAATAGTACAGGGTAGATTAATAGTGCAGGGTGGAAAATTTCAAGATATGAGCCAATTTCTATACTCAGGGGCATATTTTGGATGCAGAAGTCTGCTGCTTTTTAACTGGTGAAGTGATGAAGTACGTTTGGTCATCAGAATTTGTTCACACGTGACTTGTTATAATTAAATGGAGAGTGCCTGAAATATCTCATAAATTGTAACAAGACGAGACTTTACAGAGTAATAGTAAGTGGGATAGCATTAAGCACATCTATCGAGTATGAGGTATTTAAGTTGCGATGCCTGTACTGCAGAATAAAGCACAAATATGGGCGCCCAGCTCTCTGCCTGTTGACAATTCCACCACATCCTGGTTTGCTTGTACATGTGTATCTTACTGGTATGTTTTGATCCACTTCCCATAGATATTATTTGTGAAAGACGGGATAGCTGAACTAAGTGAACTTGAACTTCCTGACAAAGGAGATCAGCGGCAGGTCCGCAATAATCATATTGGGTTAATTAAGGGTCATACAGGCGTGAATTTTGTTTACAAAAAAAATCATACATATATAATTATTAGGCACTCAAGGGTACACAGAATAATTAGCGGTAATTACTTGGTTAGCTTCATATCGGCCGAGATAACTTCATATCAATCTGAGACCGATGGTCGAAGACTGATGTGAAGTTACATAATTATGTAATTACTGGGCACCTCTTCTCCCACTTCGACGAATCTCCGCTAACAACTCTGAATTTTAGTTTGTGATGAATTTTCTGTGCACCTCTGCCCATTCTCCTCATCATCCACCTACTCATTACTTATTGCCATACATCATTAATTTCGCATCACACAAAACTCTGCTTCAAACAACCCCTCCATGCCTGGTAATGCCAATTTTCCTTATTGCGTTCAGAGAATAAGTGCGATAATTTTATTTTCTTTCGTTTTTTTTCCCCAAAGCAAATAATATTCCCACGCGCCGAAAGTGGTATTCCACTCCCGGCATTGTATTCCACTCTCAGCGATGACGGACTGTTTTATTATTAATGTTTACAAATCGGTTGAGTTGAAACAGTTATAAAGGGTTGTTTTGGGGGAAAACGAAGAGGAGAAAATAAAATAAATACAAAAGATCACTGCTTGGATTGGAGTATGATTTTAACCTCTCGTGGGCCGCGCGGATTATTTCACTCGGCTAACGCCTCGTGAATTAATTCTCCGCGCGCCAGACTCGAAGATGAAAATCGTAGCGAATTTGAGCAGTGACCTATTGTCTATATATTTTGATGTAAACAAATTGGTTGCGCCCAGTAACACATCAAGGCGGACAACCCTAGCTTGGTTCATATCAGCCGAGATCGTCGTCATATCAGCCGAGTTTAATAATGTGCAATTGTTGGAAAGAAAATAATATCTCATTAATAATACACAGAATACGAAGGTACATGTATTGCTGTCATGACGATGGAATGCCAAAGCTATGCTTGGTATCTACTGTGTATTTGATGCATTACACATTGGCCGTGTTAGAGGAAATCGCCAACAATTCACATGTATTGATATAGATTAAGCCATTATCACTATGACAGCTGTATAAATGTTAGCCCGATTTATCAACAGGTAAAAAATGAAATTATTCCCTCTTTGATAAGAACACATCGTAATGAGATGATCACCTTTCATGTTTATTTAAATGTGCATTATTCTCCGTTAAAAACGAACATCAAACCGTCCAGTGATGGGAAATTAAATAACATTCTTGCAACAAGTGAGGGCTCTGCACTGATTTCTTCCGATGCCAGCTGATAAAAGAGAAATATTTTTTTCACTTTTGTTTTCACAGATGTAAATATTGTAGACTTCTATTCTTCAAAAGAAAATTTATTCCATTATAGTTGAAAGTTTCGTTGTCATAATTTAAATATTATTGACATTAGTTTTTAATAATATTAAATTTTATTCCATGAGTTAAGAGTTTTGTTATCACAAATGTAAATATTATAGACGCTGTTTCTTCATGAGATGTATTCTGTGTGTGTTGAAAAAAGGCGTTATTGTTTTTAGTTCACTAGTGGCACATGTGCTCATAGGTTTTGAAACTATCACGCCCCGGGGGCGTAAAAGGGCGAAGTGTCAGAAACTCCAACCAACCTCATTCCCACCCTAGTTATCAGGCGCATAGCCAGGATTCTACAGTAGGGGTGCCTAGCCTTGTGCCTAGTATGTGTGGGGGTTGGGGGGGGGACGTGATATGCGGAAGTGCATTGTGGGGGCTTGGAGGAACCCCCAAGAAGTGGCATAGCCATGCATCTATATTAACGGATCCAAGCATTTTTTATTCCGTAGGCATATCACGAAGATTGAAGACTTCAGTTGGGGAAAGGTGTGGAGGTGGTGTCCCTGTCACGTTGCGTGGTATGTCATCTATAATTTCACCAGTTGACGCCTCAGTTGATCGTAGAATTAATTATATTTAGGCTCCCCCAACCCCCAACCCTGGCTACACCATATGCTAGCTACCCACACCACCAACTAAAAAATAACTTCTTTATCTTGCCGGGCAATAGCCGAACTGAGTCCAATTGCTCTATGGTTGGCTTTAAAAACCTTCGCACTAACGTAAATAAAGCTATCACAAGTGGTTGCTCGTTTGGTGATGTGTGAGTCTGACACACCCAAGAAAGTAGTCACGGACATCGGTGATGCCGTGGTAAAAAAACATGGCTTTCTTTACTACGACATTGTCGATTATCGTGGTTACGGTAAGCGGTTGTAGACCTCTTGCAGTGATGTATTCCAAAATTAAGAAGTAGGGGACAGCCCACGTCGGCCATCGCTGCGCGTTGGGCGGCCAGTCGGATTGGGCGCTCAACGCGTAGCGATGGCCAGCGCGGGACGCCTCGTTGAGAGTGCTTCACCCCATCGTAGTAGTATAGTGTATTTTAAACCAACTGATTCACACTAATTATTGCACACAAAATACTTTCATCCACCACATACACTTGAAGAAATCATCAAATCACAGCTCATCCGTTTTCACCCCACCCCAGGTGAACACGTGACTTGGAAAATTTAACACCCAAAGTTGTGAGTAGGATTAACCCTTTACCCAACGTAACTGCCAAAACCGGCCAGCGCTATTCTCAAAAATCGCCAATTATTTTTCATTATTTTTTCGTTTTTTGTGTCAAAAACATAGGTTATGACACCTCGTTGGAACGAGCTCGTCGAGCTCGTTCCAACGAGGGGTCATAACCTATGTTTTTGAGACAAAAAATAAAAAAAAAATAGTTATTCAAGAATTTTTTTTGCAAGTATCGTCTGCTTTTCATGGTAGGTAAAGGGTTAATGAAGCTTATTCCACCCCATTTGGCGACCTGAAATCTTGGATGCTCTCTGCTCTCTAAATCTCAGACTTTGAAAGAATGGAAACGCCTGATGCCAATACATTACATCATAATACTGGTGTAATGAGATCTGGCGTATCAATGCACAGGGCCAGTGTTTCATGGCGTACAGTACTACCAACATGAAAGAAGTTCTTTGAGATGGGCTTCGCAGTTGATTCACAAGCTACCGGTACCGTATATATACGTTCGGCTAAGATGATATGCATCAACTCGAACCAATCAATCAACCCAACGGTAAACTAAATCAATATTTAGGTAAGTCATTCAATGGAAAGCGACCGCTTGACAAAAATGAATGACTGGACTTTATGAAAAATTTATCTGTTTTCATTCATTTGCAGTTAGCGATGGTTTGTCATACAGTTGATCATCCCACAAAGTGATCTCGTACTTACTGAGACTTCCAAGAAGCACAAGTCTCTCGTCTTCATAGTTTGGACACTGTAAACAGAAATGGTACGTGTCCTTTTGCACGTAACCACAGGCATATTTTAAAGATGAGGATATGTAATAAGAAAAAGTGTCAAAGTTCAAATTGGAACAGTTATTTCTATGTGTACAGTGAGGTGTGTTTACCTTCCTGTTCCCAGAGTGAAAATACACAGGTGGTTTAGGAGTGAACATAATCCCGCTTTCATGCAGTAAAGTTTTGAACTCAGAGCGAAGACACGTCCGTGATATCAAGGGACAAGCTCTTCCTCGCTTCTGTTGAACACGTGAAGAAAGGGTTTTTTTAGCGTCCTGTTCTGGATGCATGGGTCGTGAATTTCGTTGGATATCAAAAGTTATACTGGGTTTGTTAGCTCGGTCCCAGAAGGCAGTAGTTAGGTAATGAAGTGTGGTCTCTATAGTGAATAATTTGATATGGCGTACAATATTTGTGAAAAGTACGTCCCTGATAGAGGAAGGGCCAATCAAGTTCAATGAGCATGAATTCTTCAGTGACTGGTAGCGTGAGTCCTGGAACATTCCGTGTGCGAGTGAGAAGAAAACGGCTTTACTTTTGTCTGAGTTACAGAAGACAGACCACTTGAAGACCACAAGTTGATCTTCTCGACATCGGTGTGTGAGCACGGGCTTTAGTTAAGTCATATATTGGTTGTTATTGGATAGGTTGATGTTGTCAGAAAAAAAGTCTTGTATGTGTCTCTAAAGAATCAAAGAAATGATACGACACTGTCATTCATTCCCCCAGTCAGCCTACTTTCTAGAGAAAATAAAAAATATGACTTGACTAAAAAACCTATTTTGTTCTGAAGAATAAAATTTGAAAAAAAATAAGAGCAATCACGGACGTGGCAAGAGGTTTCCGATTGGGGGGGGGGGGGGGGTTTAGGGTAGTGAATTTCCAACTAGGAGGAGGGACCGGGAGGGGGGAAACCCTTCCCGGTCCCTCCTCATAGTTGGAAATTCAACTACCGAGAAACATTTTGAAAATCAAGTCATGAAAGGGGGAATAAAATTGATTCTAGTAACTGAAATGCCAACACATTTATAATAGAATTATCAGGTTATTACTATTTGGTATTCTTCTGGGGAATTGAATATGTAATAAACAAATGCTCAAGCTGAGAACTTTGAGCAATTCACACTGTCTTAACATTAAATCAGATCTTATGCAGGAATGATCAATTTTAGATGTTTCATCATTTTGTAACTGTGAATGATGGAATTAACTCAGGAAAACGATTTTACATGATGTGATTTTCTTGAAGTGCATTTCAAGGATTTTTTTTTATTATTACGATAAGTAAACGTACTATAAAAACCTAATATAGATTGACATCATGCATTGTTATGAAGCTCGATATTGTGTACACTGTAGATGGAAAATAGTAACAGTTGGAATTTTTGCCGATTTGAAACCGAGTTGAAATTTTGGGAAGTAAAGGAGACATCAACATCACCAAAGAAGCTTTAAATCCAGATAGATGGAATTTCCAACTACTCATGACTTGCCATCCAAATTTCCAACTATAGGAAATATTGGTCAGGGTTGGAGGGGGGGGGGGGGGGGGGGGGGGAGTGAGACCCCCTGTCGCCACGTTCCTGAGAGCAATATCGTTTCAAAAAACTATTTTGACACTTGCTATACTCGACACTCATTTATTTTAAACAATATTCATGTGTTTATTTTTAAAATGTAAAAGATGTAATGTGACAGTAAAGACGGGGGGGTGGCGCCAAAGGGACTAGGAGGGATACAAACTCTCACCCACCCCACTCCATCTGGGAGTGTTATCCTCCCCCGTCGAGGAAATCGGCCAAATTCGTCAGGGAGAATAAATTATGCAAACACCATAAAGATAGACATAATACTCATGAAGTCCCGATACACGTGCACAATAGGAATAACCTGATGGGCATATAATCACTGTGGCAGGAGGGCAGGGTTAATTGTATTGCGACAATTCTATTTCAGTACTACACCAGAAATTTTCTACACAATCAGTGGTCGACACACATCTATATCTGTTGTGAGTTATATCTTACTTATTAAATTTGTGGCTTGCAGGGGCAAGGGTATTAAAAACAGGTGTCATGACGAATCGCCTTGACATCTGTTTTTGATAACCTTGTTCTCTTGCGACATTTTTTTTTTTCGATTTGACTTTTCCCGTGCCTCTAGAGTCACGGATATTGCGACTTTTTTCCAATTAAAATAAGGTGGGTTCGCGAACACATTAGAAACCCCCCCCACCCCCCCCCCCCCCCCTCCCCCCCCCCCCCCGCCCCCCCCCCCCACCCCCCCCCCCCCATCCAGACGTTGACGTTCATTGAAAAGTCTGGTCTTTTTTAGGTGCACCCTATCCGATATATGTCGGATGGTAGTATGCTCTTCGTGTGGGCTACGTGGTGATTAAGGTGGTTAGGAGAAAAAAAGAATAAAATCCAAACAAAGTTGGTTGATGAGCAGTCGTGGCATCTTTCATTTACGGTTGCAAAATGAAGAAATGTCCACCAATGTGTGATTTGGAAACAGGGAGTCATCCATCAACCTACCATCAATAAACTGATGTTTAAGAAATTCACCATCGAATCTTCAGCGTTCAGTGTTGCGATACAGAAGAAACAGTTATGTATTTGCATATACTATTAGACACGCGGGATAAGCATATTCTCCATGTTTGTCTGGTTGCTTGTGTGAGCTTAACCCTTTGAACCCTGGTGGTATCTTCCATGTCAGTTCAATGACAGCAGTTGGAAGAGTCCATATTCATTATTTGGGGGTAGACCAATTAATATTTTCAACGTGCAGCCTTGGGGCTGCACGTTGAAAATATTGATTGTCTACACCACACATTTACCTTGTAGCCATCCCCTTAATGACATTATGACGTAGCTTCTGACCGGGCGTGAAAAAACGTCCCTCTGGGGTTCAAAGGGTTAAGCCGGTCAACTTCCGCATACCGTAATTAATAAAACCTATTTTAACCCTGATGGTATCTTTCATATCAGTTCAATGGCGGTAATTGGAAGGGTCCCATGTTCATTATTTGGGCTGCACGTTGAAAATATTGATTGGTCTACCCCACATATTCACTTAGTAGCCATCCTACAGGATTATATTTCCAGGGCCGGAAAAGCGGCCCCTCCGGCTCAAAGGGGCGAAACAACAATTGCCTGTTTTATAAGTGTTCTCTGTTCTTTGACTTCTATTGACTACATTTCTTTGAAAATTGTATTTTAATACAATTATCATCTCTAAATGACAGAAAATAAACAGAAGTTTGGAGTAAAAGGAAAAGCAAGATTGGCAAAATATATAAATAATGAATACAATGACTTTTGTGTGTGTGTTTTGGTTGATGAGCAGTCGTGGCATCTTTCGTTTACGGTTGCAAAAAGAAGAAATGTCCACCAATGTGATTTGGAAACAGGGAGTCATCCATCAACCTACCATCAATATACTGATCCTAAAGAATCACAAAAAATTGGATTTTTTTAGGTGATCATATTTATTTTACCAAGGTCGTTTCGCCACCATGCATATTGGAGGGCGGCGACGCCAAAAAGATAAACAGCATGGGGCGAATCGACCAAGAATGTAGATACCCATAAAAACTCTTTTCCTAATTGTTTTATGTTAAGATCTTTTCAGTAATAGGTCCCTTGAATACGCTTCTCCATTTAATGACAATAACCTTTTAGAACTGTCAAAACACACGCTGTAGTTGTATGGTTTCCATTCTTCAAGTCTAGGAAAGGGCTGTTACAGAGCCGTTTTTTAACCCTCTCAATCCGGCATGCATAAATATTTACGTTTGTGAAAAAGATGGAAGTCGACAAAATTATAGAAGATGGCGTAAATATAATTTACCAGATTTTCCTCAGCAGAAACATGATACAGAAATATGTCTTCTTCTTTCTTCGTTGATGTCTGAGCTGTGTTTACGGCCGTAGAGAGTCCCCTCATTGTCGGAGTTAGAGGCTATAGTGCTTCTGTTTTCCACTATGAGTGGAGCACTAAAGCTGTCCCCGTAGACCTGACTGGGGTGTGGTGGGGAGGATGGTGTTGCTGCGCGAACTTTTTCACTATCACACCGAGCATATAGAAGTGGGGGTTAGTCGTCTGACCTGCGGAATGTGTACATGGCACACTCCTATAGCTGTCCCCGGTTTCCGTTGAGGGTATATTGCGGAGCCTGCTCCAATTCTAGGCAACAGCATGTATAAATACTCGTCGTTTGCTGCTGTCACTCATCATTTTTTTCTTATCATTTCTGTCTACGTTGATTTATAATTGCCATAATTTGTTTCCGACTAATGCCCAGCTGTTTATTTAAAGAAATGAATGCAATTTTTATAATCTTTATTGGAGTATGAACGTGTGGGAATGGGTACAAATTATGTATGAATCCCTTCGGATTCATACAATTTCTTTATTGGAGTATGAACGTGTGGGAATGGGTACAAATTATGTATGAATCCCTTCGGGATTCATACAATTTGTACCCATTCCCACACATTCATACCCCAATAAAGATTATAAAAATTGCATTCAATTCTTATTAATTACATTCCGTAACTGTTTAAACTACTTTTTTTCCACGCATCGTCATTCGCCGTTATTGAAAATCATACGGCTTTCAGTCGTTGGAATCAAGAACTAGCGCAAGCCTTTGTTTACGTCTAAATGATATCCCAAAGGCAAATAAGCTTTAATTTTCACAACTTTTAGAAATGGAAACGAGTTTTTTTAGTAACGGCTTTATGCCACAGTTGGGAAATGTCACCAAAGAAACAGCAGCGGAGTTGATCACGGCGAGAGACGCTAAAAGTTAAAAGCCTGCCCAAACACCAGTCGAATTACCATTCTGTCAGCTGCGCTCTACGAAAAATGCGGGGTCAAAGTTCGACCAAATGTATTCATTGGAAAATGAATTACATTTGGTCATGACGTTTTCATCCAGCTGACCAATGGGAATTGAGTATTTGGGCGCAAAAAGTATAACTACATTAACAATGTAATTATAGATAATTTTATGAAGAAAATAACAAAAACTGAAATCAACGTTTTGGTTTATAACATAAGTATACTGTCACCTTGAATACTTTATCTGTAATTATATATTATGACGCAGGCGAGTAGCCAGGATTCTATAATAGGAGGTTCCCAATTCATTTTTTTTTCGTTGGTGAGGGGAGGGGTGGGCATGAAATTCGGAAGGCCGTGATGGTGGGGTCGGCCCTCTGGTCCAAACCAGGGCACTCCGGTCGTCACCCCATCCTCCCAGTTCCCTAGTTAGAACTAGTTAAGACTACACGTCTCCCGAGATGATTCAGTTCTCGAAGAGCATATCTGATGCATTTGTAGCGAGTGTTTTCCTTTATTGAAGATCATTTTGAGGCTCCATGTTATGTGAAATGTTAAACATGCATTAGGCTAATGTTTTGGGAAAGGGGGGCAGCAAGACGTTTAGAGAGCCCAAGTCTCTCTAGGCTAGCTCCCACCCCTTGTGGCTCCGCCACTGACTATGAGTGAATGTGACCGTGTATAAGCTTTTAACATTTTGTCGAATCCCCACACCTATATTATGTTGTTTCATGTATTTATCGAAAGTTAAATAAATATTGTTTAAACTAAATTATAGAAGATAACATGACCAAAAATGAGTAAAGAGAACCAGTGATAATTTATGCAAAATTAATTCAGGCGACATTTTTGGTCGAGTTGTGTTAGCAACCGAGACCTATGGATTGGCAACGGTTGGTGTGCGTCCGGGTGGGCGGGGGTCTGGGCGTCCACCCACTGTTAGCGCAATAACTTGAACAAACGTTCTCCGATTTGATTAATATTTGCCATACAGATCTTTTGCAATAATATCTCAAGCGAGTTCGAAACCTGGCCCGCGGCTCTATTTTTCGTTACGGAGTTACGGGTCTTAGTTAGTAAATTTTTACGAATTTTTGCTCGTTTGCGCCATAACTTGAACAAACGTTCTCCGATTTGACTAATATTTTGCCATACGGGTCTTTTGCAATAATATATCAAGCGAGTCCGAAAACTGGCCCGGCCCCGATATTTTTCATTTCAGAATTATGGCCTTAATTAGTCATTTTTTACGAATTTGGAGTTCGTTAACGAAATAACTTGAACAAATGTTCTTCGATTTGACTAATATTTGTCATACAGGTTTCTTGCTATAATATCTCAAACGAGTTCGAAAAACTGGCCCGGCCCGATTTTTCGTTACAAAGTTATGAGCCTTAATTAGTTATTTTTTACGAATTCTGAACTTGTTATAACTGCATTATATGTATACTTGCATTATAATTTGAAGAAAGGTTCCAGATTTGACAACCCGGATATAATTGATAACCGGGGTTTCTCCGATGCGTATCTCTTGTTTTCAAGGATGTCATGCAGGCACATGATGCAGAAGTTCAACTTTGAAAGGGTTAATGTCACCGTGATAACCCTTTACCCCATCTCAAACGATATCGAAAATTATATTTTGATTATTTTTTTTTTCAAACTTTTCACAAAATTTCAACAAACTAGTTCGTGTGACCACCTATTGGAACGTACTTGACGATGGATCATATGTTTTCTTTTAAATTTAACATTTTTGTTTCATCTGTTCAGTTTGCAAATTAGGCGGGTTGGTTCGACCCATTCGTTAGGGGGATGATGGCTGTCTCTATCTGCTAGCTGTATCCACATTTTAATGTCTCTGAGGCAGTATATTTCGAAGTTCATATTTGCACCGTATTCTATAAAGTGCATTGTTGTTACTTTTGGGCAGTTTATAAAACAGGCCCTAATAAGAATAATAGGATTTCGGTCAGCCGCTCATTCGTCGCGATTTACCCCCCCCCCCCCCCCCCATGTGCTCCCCTCATCCTCTGCTCCCCCTCTCCTTCCAGCAGTCGGATTCGAATTGTTTGGACACATCACCTACATATCCCACATTCTCCTGTCCCATTTCTCGTTATACTCTCGGCGAGT